>CABFWO010006841.1:16007-30780 GCA_902155825.1 Timema genevievae | reverse complement strand
TATACATTTTATGAATTATAATAGAAAATATACCAATTTCACGTACATTTTTATAAAAAAAATCAGAAATTTTCTATTAAAAGTAATAAAAAGTATATTAATTATTAGTGAATGTAAGCATAGGTCAGATGTCATATTATTTTAACGAAATTTTGACATATTTTTATTTCCATGTGAGGAGGAATTGCTGAGTATCTTACATCTTATTATTCACAGATGTTCAGTCCGGTTAAGAAAAACAAAACTGAAATTAATTACTACTGTATTTTTTTAGTTAGGAATTTATTACTACAGATATCTACAATAATAAAAATGAGTAAAATGAAATTTGAAATACTCAAATTTTAAGTTTTACACGGTACTCACTACAAAAGCAATCTCCTTTACTTCTTCCCAGCCATAATGTCGATCACTTTATCTGGTTCTACAATAACATCCCAGTGAATAACAGCAGATAACTATAAATTGATCGTACACCAGCAGGTTTGAAGCTACCCAAAAACAGTGAAACACATTTGAAGGAAATAATAGAAAAAATTTACACTCTTGGAACTAAAAATGTAATTTACACGGAGTTAAACCATCAATATTCATTCAAGATAATTTTATATTTTTAAAAATATTTTTATAGTAATTTTTTAATTTTTGCTTTGGTTTTGGGGGGGGGAGGGCTTCAGCCCCAAGAGGTCCCTTCTCACCTGGATATGTGCCTGGTGTTGAAGCTAACATTGTTTTATGGATGTGAAGCGTGGGTTTGTCAGGAGAAACACAAGAGTAAAGTGAATGCAGTTGTAATGAGATATCTAAGAAATGTGTGTGTAAAAACTCGTATGGACAGAGTCAGTGGTGAATGGGAGCTGAAGGAGTGCAGTTTGAAAGGGAATACAATAGGTTAATGTGACAGAAGCGTCTTACGTTGGTTTGGGCATGTTGAGAGGATGAGTGTGGATCGAGTGACGAAGCTAATATATGAAGGTAGAGTGTATGGATCAAAAGGAAGGGGTAAACCATGTAAGACGTAGCTAAATGTTGTAGAAGAATGTGTGAAAAAGAGAAACATTGAGAGTTTTAAGAATAAAAGAGCATGTATGACTCGGTGTATGGATGTTATTGAGGAGTGTGGAGAAAGTTAGTGAGAATGGATTAAGTACGGAGTTTTTTTTATCTGTATGCACAGTTTCTTGCCTACACATCAAAAGAACAGAGTGATTGGGTATGTATGTATTCTTTTTATTCCTATGAACATTCCCAATTAGATATATTCAAATGTATATAGGTATTTAAATTGCTTCTTACGATTAACTTGTGTTTCTTCTAGAAGTGATTGCACCGGGATGAGTTGGTAAAATTATTATAACAATAAAATAAAACCAATTTTTACATTATGTAATTTTATTCAACATTACATTTTTTTGGTTTTGTTTGCGTGTGTGAAAAATGGAATATTCGATGACTCGACGACATAATATCAACCACTTATCAACTATTATATACAATAACAATTTTTCTGATAGGGTTTTTCTTTTACAAAGGGGTACATACAGTACATTCACAATGACAAAAGTTTCAAAAAGTTAACCTAATCAAATAAACATAATAATTACAGGTAAGTTAACATCACTATGTGAAATTAAAATAAAGTGCTGTATTGATATGGAATAGTATACATCAAATAAAAACCAAACATGTTTACATAAATAACTTGACAGTGACAAAATGGCACTATTCTCAGTTCACATATACCTTGGTTTATTTCATTTTTGTACTTTATCTTTGAAGTTACAGAATAAACACTGTGATTCCATAATAGACATAGCCCTACTACTGCTATACCAGTTATCATATACAGCAATATTATGCAATCTTCCTTTAGTGACGTAACAACGTTTACATAATAATTGATTATACCAGCGCTATGTCATTTCAGTCATTGCCAGAAAGATTCACTTGCCCTATCTGTTGCAAGGTCAGTGAACTATAATGTAATAAGTATATTGATTCCATGCATAGATAAGTCATGGTCTTTCATTAAATTGACTTTGATAAATGGCCTATTTTTATTGAGTTTAATGAAGAAAATATCTCATAGACTTGGTAACAATAGAGGTATTACTCCTAGAATGCGCTTCAAATCTACGTCCAATAAAATCAACGTGTTCTTGAAGTGTAAAAATTTTGCCTTTAGTGATGTCCCAGTATAGGAAAAAATCATCGGATATGAGATGTAGCTACGCATGCGCTCTCTGTTAGTAAAAATCGGCGCATGTGTAGTGGGTTAAAATTTCAGCACAGACAAAGAGCTGGTAGCATCCAGAGAGGAGGAATGAGCATTCTGGGAGTAATAGGTATGTACATTTAATATTGTTTTAAGATTCCCTTTTCGTAGTTTCATTTTCATTCAAATACAGTACAAAAATCCCCATAGCAATTATTAATGGGCAATCGTTTATAAAGATAGGTATTTTCTACTCCAACGTAAAAAAAAAATTAGCTCCATGGTAGTATTTTAATAACATTTTAAAACAATTATTGTTGTGCTTGTAAAGTTTTTTATTAATCTAGGCTTAGGGTCTATACATCCACATTTTAAAAAAAAGTTTCATTAGAAGTAACTATTATTTACTAACATAATATATTAAATATCATAAAAAATGTCTTATTGCTTTAAAATTATCACAAAATATTACTTTTTCTCTACAATGTCTTGTTTATTTTTTTTAAGTGAATTTGAAACTAAGAGATAGTTGAAATTGTTCTCATGTTGTCATATTCTGTTAAACTACTGATTAATATTTGTTTTACACACATCATGGACAGTTTAAAAATGATTGAAAAAGATTTGAAAATGTTACTATTTTCAGATTAATGGCCGTGTGTACTTTATTACGAAATGGAATAAGCATTGAATTAATTACATTTGAGTAAACCAATCAATTTATCGACTATGAATGCTGTACAAAATTATACTGTCTCAAACCTATAATAACAAATACTATTTTGAAACGCAAATATAACTAACCAAATCACTTTAAAACTGCCCGGTGATCACAAAACAGTGCCTTTTCAAATCCCATTAAAACAACAAAATAAAATTCTGGTGAGAATTATTCATAGACAAAAAAAAATCAACTTTTAGAACACTAACTAGACTGTATAGAAATAATTATCCAATTTAATATTATTCTCTTATCTTTAAAACCTTATATATCAATGAATTATGTACAGGCATAATATACATTTGAGCAAATAAAACTACTAAAACGTAGTCTATAGCTGCTAAAATATTAAAATAACATTATAGTAACACAATAAAGGTATATTCCTTTATCAGATATAAAGTTATGAGAGTACTTTTCGAAATATAAATAATTATGGAAGCATTGTTTATTTTATTTTATTTGATTTGGAAGGCTAAACTGACTTACAAAGTTTTATGAGCCATGGTCACAGATAAGGTATACATCAGACCCACAACCTCCAGGAGAGCTTGGGTTATTCAACACGAGGATCGCCACGTGCAGTCCCAAGTGACAACATAACAATCAAACAGATCACTTTAAAGATGGTTTTAATAAAGACCAAACAAAATTGGCCTTCTAATGTCAATTAAGAGGCTTTCACAAAGATAGTTTTAGGTAGCCCCACCGACGAGCCTACTCAGACTGCAAATTACAAAGAAAACTTAGAATACAATGGTCCTTTTTTTTTTCACGTGAACTATCGAGTTGTAAAGAATCCTTAAGGTGGGATGGAAGGGGACATGAGAAAAAGCCGGTGTTTTTGCAGTTTTTATGGCAAAACTTTTATTTTTTGCCAAAATAAATCAAATATTGCTTCGGTACAAACACATAGTTTAATTTTCTTCACATGTTGATATCAACATTTCTTGAATATCTGTTGAGAGTGTCCTGGAATTTAATGACAACTTTTTTTTATCTTCATTTAAAAAGTTTATCATCTATCTAATTTAAAAACGGCAAAAACATTGGCCCTTTCCCACGTCCACTTCCATCCTAACTCCGACTTAGTTACTTGTCTGAAAAGTTTTGTTCATTTAAAAGGTTTAAAGGGGAGAGTTGGGGGGTGGGGTATAGGTTACCCGAACTATTGTGTTCTGAAAGCCAGCCCTTTACAACAAACAATTTGGAAGTGAGTTGTTTTTCTCGGATGTTATCGCCGAGAACTGCAACTAGCACTCCCAGTGTCCAAAGACTCAACCTGGCTCAAGGCGAGAGCAGCGAAACTCCCGTAAAACTGAGTATCTGTAGTTTCCTTGTCTGTGGCCGTGGTTAACTATGGCAGTTGATTTGATAATATGTGATAGAAGACAACCTTAAATTAATATAAAATGCTATTAAAATCTATATTTAAATCTCCTATAAATAATAACTTAGTTATAAGATACTTATACAATTAACACTAAACTATTTCTCCTTGGCGAGATTCTTTAAACAATTTGACTATTTATTAAGAGATCGAACAAATCCTATTTTTCTAGGGTACAAATCTAAATTAAAAGATTTGAGAATATATACCATTTAGGTAAATAGAAAATTTAAAAAATAAAATCGAAAATTAATTAAAAGAATTCAAAATATCGTTTGGTTTAGAACATTGGCAAAGCGCACCAAACTAATTTTATGTTAAAGGTTTGGCAACAATGAATACATTTCTTTGCTATTTTTTGTCATATTCATGAATATTAAAGAAAACATATTTTGTGTGAATTTATTATTTTTATATGATTAGTAGACTACTTATTTTCTGAATTCGATATTTTATTAAATAAAAATGAGATATTGTGCTTTTTCAATTTTACAAGTCTATATAATTAATTCTAACGATTGCATTTAAAATTGTGGTTCAGTTTTGGATTGGATTTTATTTTTTTTCGATTCTTTCGGATATCATCAAATCTTTCAATTAGGATTCTAGAAATCTAGGATTTGAGGGTTCAATTCCTACTATTTATTTAACTACATAGTATTCCAAAATAAAACACTCGCAATATGCATTTTGAAAATCAATGCTTCCCGTAAAACTAATTAATCCGAAGGTATGCCAATATATTTTAAGTACTGTACATACATAATTTAATTTTGAGAAAAAGTACCCTTCAAAACATCATCAGCAGTCTTCCAGTTCACGTTAAAAAAAAAGTTCTAAGAACTTCAATTCAAAATTATTCGAATTTTGAATGATAACAATGGTTTCTAAATGAGACTCTAGGGTGATAGTTTTTAAATGTATTTAATAAGACTGTTTAAATATTTTCTAATATATAATTGGCAGGACTGTTAGCGTCATCCGAACTTAAATAAAAACAAGAGTCCCATTTTAAAGCCGAGAGAAACCGTATCGATATCGTAGCAGCTGGTGGAGTTTCGAACAGCTCCTTTTGGAGGACTTTTTTTTTTAAACTGCACCCTTGTGGATAGGAGGTGGATTCCCCCTAGTAGGGGATATTGTCCCTGAGATGGGCTTGTTTCTTGTAGACCTGTTTCTCGCATTTTCCCCACCAGGAGCGCCTCACGCACATCTTCTCCGGTTTCAACACGAAGCACTTGGTCTGCACGATGTTGAAGAAGAGTTTGCCCACCAGGTTCGCTGCCCCCGTGCCGGACATCTTCAGGCACGTCCGGAAACTGAGAACAACAAACAAGAGAGCAAATGTTAATCGAACGGTAATTGAAACACTAAACAACAACAACAAAAAACCACTCTTTGATTAGCAAATAATGAACGGTCATCTTGGCTTGATCCTCTGCACCCACACAGGAGGTTTAAAGTGCGGATGTAGGGGGCGCAAGAAAGGGTAAGTGATTTTTGCAGCACTTACATCAAAACATTTCTTTATCCGAAATAAATCAAAAATTGCTCCAGTAGCAAAGTTTGGTTTAATCTTCTTCAAAGGATGATATCAACAGTTGTTGAATATCTTGTCGAGGGGTGTCCTGAAATTTATTGACAGCTTTTTCTCTTAGTTTAAAAAAGTTTCTTGTCTAATGCTGCTAAGCTAATGACAGGTATTCAACAACTGTTGATATCAACGTGTGAAGAAAATCAAACTCTTATGTTTCTACTGGAGCAATATTTGACTTATTTTGGACAAAATAGACGATTGCTATAAAAACTTCCAAAAACCCTAACATTTTCTCGTGTCCCTTCCATCCTCACCCAAGGCCCTAGAAGATTATATCAGAAACTCAGAAACGCCAGAAACAAGTTGGACTTATAACGCTACTGGGAGGAGCTGTACGGCAGTAGGAGTCTATTCACAAAGATCCATTCTACGCTCCTATAACAGTTACCTTTCGTTTCCCGGACATTTAGCATTTAATGATCAACAGAAATATGTGGTCTTTTCAGAGAGGAAAATGTCAACTTTTAAACTATGTTTACAAGTCTATATATGTATAGGGACATAGAACATAGTTTTGTGTTCATTACAGTAAACAACAAACTTTTGTACTTTTAAAGGTTTTGTCAATATTTAACCTAAACGCAACCTGTGATTGGTGGTATCTCAGTTATCATGGTAGACCCTCTTTTAATGTCACAAAAGTTCTCCATATGAAATAATTACATTCACTCTTGATGTGAAAAGTTCGGTAACACTAATTGGAAAGGGGGGCCGGGGGGAGGGGGGTTCAGACTAAATATCTAATTGGTTGATACTGTAAGGGGGGGAGATGGGGGTAATAAAAAAGCATTGCGTCGTCTATAGATGACCCCGTACAAACACGTCCATATTTCCACTCGCGGATATGAAAGTGATGACATGTGTAGAAATAGGAGTAAGTTTTAGAACAAGACCTTTGAGAAGAGGGGGGGTGAGGGGAGGAGGAGTAGGAGGGGTTTAAGGTGGTCATAACCGGTTCAAACCTCGCGCAGACGTCAACCTCATCAAGAAGTCGACGCTTAACGAGCGATATCGTTGGAATGTGCAAGTCAAAAAGAAAGAAAGAAAGAGAAAGAGTCCTGAGGTATTTTCAAAGGGTACGCCCCTTGTTATACGGGTATGTTGCTACCCGGCCTAACCACGTGGTGGGATTGGCGTGGAACTTATTTTAAGGTTGGAATCTCTCAACCAGCCTAACTCCTACGTGGAGCTTATTTTGAGGTCGGAATCTCTCAACCAGCCTAATTCCTACGTGGAGCTTATTTTAAGGTCGGAATCTCTCAACCAGCCTAATTCCTACGTGGAGCTTATTTTAAGGTCGGAATCTTTCAACCAGCCTAATTCCTACGTGGAGCTTATTATAAGGTCGGAATCTCTCAGCCAACCTAATTCCTACGTGGAGCTTATTTTAAGGTCGGAATCTCTCAACCAGCCTAGTTCCCACTTGGAGATGATTATAATAAGGTCGTCATACCTCATATCCACATCGGTGGGCCCACAGACTAGACGCCAAGCTCATATGACAGGAGAGGTCCAGGTTCGAATCCCAGCCGGTTTTACGTGACTGTATGTACATTTCTCTCAATTCTATCGTGTGTAGAAAAAACCATATTCTTTTTAATAAATTCCATTTTAGGTCAATATAATTATACATGACTAAAAATTAATGTATTAAATTACTCTAAATGTTGAAAACAAATATCGTATAATCACATTTAATCATTGTAGTAAGTAATAAATAGTTTTTTCATTATTTCTAACACCTCATACTTTTTGATTTAAAAAGAAAATTGTTCACATTTGTTGATTTAAGGTTGGTACATACTTCCTTTTCTGTGTGACTTGTGTCCAACAAGAAAACAAATACAGCATAGTATGGATATTACCCTTAATTTTTAAATTTATTTGAGGTATTTAAAGTGCACTATCTAAGCCAACTGATTATACCAGCCCACGACTTATAAACTAACTTAAAATCTAGAATAAACACAACATTCAGCCCCCCGGCCGTTAATTCACCACTGTGACAAGCTAAACCCACATTTCACCAGTGAAAAAGTTTTCGGCCATGCCAGGAAATGAACCCGGGACCCTTAGCTCACTATAGAGACACGCTACCGACTTAGCTGAGGTGTCAGACCGTATTTTTATTATTTTAAATTCAAATGTTTGTTTTATATTATGTAATAAACATTCTTTAGTTCATTATTATATTAAGGTGGGTTGGAAGTGGACGCGAAAAAAGTACAGCGTTTTTTGCAGTTTTTATGGCAAAACATTTTTTTTTACCAAAATAAATAAAATATTTCTTCGATTGAAACAAAGAGGTCAATTTTATTCACACGGTGATATCAACAGTTGTTGAATATTTGTCATGAGCATAGCGGCATTAGATGAGAAACTTTTTAAATTATGATAAAATGATGTCATTAAATTCCAGGACACCCTTGACAGATATTAAACAACTGTTAATATCACCAGGTGAAGAAAATTAAACTCTTTTTCTACTGGAGAAATATTTTATTTATTTTGGCCAATCAATGTTTTGACATAAAAACTGCACAAACATTGGCTTTTTCTCGCATTCCCTTCCATTCCACCTTAAACTTTCTGGGATCCTGCGGACCACTTGATAGGCCACCGCGGACCACACTTTAAGAAACCCTGCTCTACACCAATAGGGCAGGCACGAGGAAAATACTTATTTGGACTTTGGAAAACATTTATCGGCATTTATATAAATGGGAATTGGCACAATAACCAAACATTATCTGGGATTCGAACCCTGAACTCACTATAGGCAGACCAGAATATATTAGGTCACGGACTCCATTGGTGATAACTATCTAGTAATTTCTTAAAAATGTAATTCAAGTGAAGCGAAAAATATAAAGTTAATCCAAATGGTTGTATGTGTATTGCAGTTAGGCGTGAAAATAAGCTTATCTGAAAGTTGTCTTATCAGTGTCAATTGCAAGTTAAAAAAAAATAGGTCATTTTGGATGACCGTAAGTGACCCTGCGAGTTTATCGATAAGTATAGTTGGTTTTACTAAAAATAGCGTTATAAGAAGGTTCAAACTACTACTTAAGAGCACCTAGCTTAGGGAGGTTACACAGCTAGAACCAGACGTCTTAAGAGCCCGTCTCACCCCCCAGATAACACCTAACTTAGGTAGGTAATACAGCTAGAACCAGACGTCTTAAGAGCCCGTCTCACCCCCCAGATAACACCTAACTTAGGTAGGTAATACAGCTAGAACCAGACGTCTTAAGAGCCCGTCTCACCCCCCAGATGACACCTAGCTTAGGGAAGTAATACATATAGATCTAGACGTCTTAAGAGTCCGTCTCACCCCCAGATAACACCTAACTTAGGTAAGTAATACATATAGATCTAGACGTCTTAAGAGCCTGTCTCACCCCCCAGATAACACATAACTTAGGTAGGTAATACAGCTAGAACCAGACGTCATATTGTGGTGCGGTTTTTTGTATTCTACTTTAGAAAGCTAGAAACTTAAAGACTAGTGAAACCTTTGTACAATCTTTTTATAAATACAAGAAAATTGGAACATAGCCATTTTGAAATGTAAAAACTATCAAGCTGATCATAATTTCATTGTTGTTAAGTTAAAAGAATTCACTAATGGGTCAAACGTGTACTTGTATCCAATATCCCGGTTGATCGGCCATGTTGTGGTCTACGTCGAACACTTTAATGTATTCCTGCGCCTGACTTAACTCCACGCTAATATAGGTGCATTTTCTCTCCACTACCCCCTCTCATCCGTAAATAGCTCTTCTTATAAATGACGCCAGCGTACTTTTTTTTAACATAACTTTTTTTGAATGACGGTAAAATGATAATGCTAATATGAAGAGCTTTTTGGAATAATTAGTGTTGTCTAACATTAAAATAAAAAGCAAATAAAAAATGTTCAATCCAAAGAAAATACAAGGACTTAGTTTTATAAAAAAAAAATTCACGGTTAAGACACTCAAACATTAGAATAAAATTCAGGTCTAATTTCCCAGTTTTCCTAGCAAAGATAAAATAGTAATTTTACCGATCTTTTAAAAAGGTATTTTTCCTTGGTTGTAAGACTTTGAACAAATGATTCCAAATGAAAATGCAGACCACACATTTTGGCAGTTAAACCAGTGCTAACTGTGTCATGGGGTGTGATTTTTTTCTTCCCTAGAACGTGTTATTAATAAAAAAAACTTATTGGGATCCTGCGGACCACTTTATAGACCGACACGGACCATAGTTTGAGAAACACTGCTCTAAGGGGTCAGTCACTATCACTATGTATAGACTAGACTGCCGGTGATTGGGATGTTGGAGCTCAAATCCTGGTCGGGTGTACTGAAGCTTTTGTTTTCTAAATTGTTTTTCACTCCCCTTCGAAGCAAATGCATGGTACACTACCTCTATATTCAACCTTCTTCATCCCTTACACATTAGCATAATTAGTACGTAGTATATATTATGGAGCCGCCCTTAAATTACGTAGGTTTTTTTTTGTGGGGGAGGGGCAAGAATACATCTTACGGGTTTTTTTAAATCAATATTTAAGGTTAGAGGAAATATAGATATATTTTTTATCAGAAAATAATATTAGGCCTAAAATTATAAAATTATTTCACTTATATTTCATTTAATCATCGATATTAAAATATTATAAAATTTTTAATCGTTTATTAACAATTTTGACGATCGCTTTACGTGGGGGGGATGTTGGATCTAAAATCGAGGGAAAAAAAAGTCTTACGTAATTTTTAAGGACGGCCCCTAACACGAACGAACGGGTAGACAGACAGACGCGTCGTTATATAATAAAAAAAATAATAGGTAAAGTACCAACCAAACAAACAAACAAACCAACCAACAAAAAACAAGCAGCCAAACAACCCCAGCACCCAGACAGAAAAGAAACTCCTCAATTCACCGGATCGCGCTATCTCAAGTATTAGGCAAGCAGACATCGAAAGGAGGTGTTCTCAAAGCATTCCTCGGCGCTTGTCTACTGAGAGAAACCACGTGCTCTGTGTCCTAAGACCGACAAAGAGACAACAACATTTGACGGCTTGACTTGTCTTTTGCCACAAAACAAAAACAAAATATATACAATAAAAGGTATTTTACCTAGTACCTCCCCTTGAATATCAAGTGTTCGAAAGACATACCTTTCCATGACAGATGAAGAAACATAGAATGACAGGTACAAATTCTCACTACATTTAATGAATAAGTTATTTCTTTTATATATATATTTTTAATTAATAGTTCAAAGAACCTTACACATATATTTTGTATGTGTGATAATAATTAATTTGGACTGTCATTATATTTACAGAAGATATATCTAATTTTTTTTTCGACAGGAGGAATAAATAAAAAAACACCAACCCCTTTTATCTAAACAAAAAATATAAACGAGTTAAACTTTTGACAGTGATTAATTGATTTCAAAATCCATTTTTATTTTGTGAAATAGTGCGTTTCTTCGTGTAATATGTAAACTTTTTGACAAGTATTCTTGGTATTCCTCTCTCAGACTGGCACCCCACTTTTAGCAGAAAGGTCAGTCAGTGAGATAGGTCAAATAGATCTTAATACTTTCATCACAAGACGAACAACTCAATCTGTATTTGCACCAATGGGATAAGGTCGAGTTAAAGTCTGTTCAGCATAGGAATTGTTTTCTGAAAGGCCTTTTTCCCTACCAGAAAGCTATTATATAGTAGGATATTGGTAAGGAAAAAAGACCTTTCAGAGAGTAATTCCTACCGTGAATGGAGTATAGGTCGGGTTAAAAGGAAATGTACCTGAGCCCAAGTGTAGAAAGAGTGGTAAACCATTTATGTAAATACACTTTTAGTACACCCGACCGAGGTTTCGAACCCGTATCTCCACGTCATGAGCAATCCAATCTAATGCGAGAGGAACGTCTTATACCACGTAATCACCGATGTGGGTGTAATGAACACGAGAAAAGGTAAGTATTTTTGCAGTTTTATGGTACAATATTTTATTGGCTAAAATAAATCAAATATTTCTCCAGTAGAAACAAAGAATTTAATTATTCTTCCCACGGTGATATCAACAGTTGTTGAATATCTATCACGAGCATAGCGACATTAGATGACAAAGTTTTTAAATGAAGAGAAAAAAGTTGTCATTAAATTCCAGGACAACCTTGACACATATTCAACAAATGTTGATATCACCGTGTGAAGAAAATTAAACTTTTATTTTTCTACTGGAGTAATATTTTATTTATATTATCTAAAATAAGTTTTTCTATAAAAAACAGAAAAAAAACACTGGCCTTTTCTCGCGTTCCCTACATCCCCACTTTAAGGGGGCTGCCTAGGTAGATTATATATTCGAAAGATTAGGTTAAATATTGACAAAATCTTTAACAGAACACAGTTTGTTGTTTATTGAAACGAACACAAAACTATTCTCTATGGTCCTATACATATATAGACTTGTAAACCTAGTTTAAATGTTGACATTTTCCTCTCTGAAAAGACCACATATTTATGTTGATCATTAAGAGCTAAATGTCTGGGAAACGAAAGGTAACTGCTATAGGAGCGTAGAATGGATCTTTGGGAATAGAATGACGTCATTTAATAGTGGGTCATAACACAGTATTGTCATTTGTATTTTCCTCCTCCCCTGTTTGTTCTCCTACTGCCAGACATTTACACACAGGAAACGTTATAAGCTCACTTGGTTTCTGAGCGCTCAGGAATTCCTGATGACTATTCTAGCACCTTAAATACCACTAGAATTAAAATAGTATTATTATTTATTTATTTTAGCTAAGGAAAGATTAAAGTAGATAAATAGTTTCTTTAAGAATATAATGTATGTCTCTTGGCTGTTTGCCTGAAATAATTTGAGTAGAATGACATTACTAGATGTTTGTTAGTGACGAGACCGGAAATACTTCCCTGATGGTTATCAAAAGTTATATCCCAGATCAGTAAAAAAGGATGGGTTGACATATATGTAAACAACTAATGGCGGCGCCTAAGTGATTTACACAGCAAGAAAATGTTTAGGTATGTGTGTGGTGAGATTTGGAAATGGATGTTCGAAAATACTTGTGGCTAGACAAAATGGTAGTCCGACACCTTAGCTTGGTCGGTAGTGTGTCTGCCTATGGGTATAAGGGCACCGGGTTTGATTCCAGTATGGCCGAAACATTTATCCTTTTTATATTTTTCTTAGCATTGCGTCTTACTAACCGTTTGGGTTATACGCTTATGTACTAGTTAAGCTAATGGTTTTAAAGATTAGAGAGGCTATATTTATATTAAGTGTACCCGTATTTGCGTGGAGAGTAAAGTGTTTTTTTTTTAAATTCCATCCTCAGTACACCCGACCAAGATTCGAACCTTGATCTCCCCGTCATTGGCAGTCTAGTCTATTACGAGGGTAGCGCGTTAGACCATGCGACCACCGAAGCAGGTATTTGTCATTGGTGAAATGTGCGTTTCTCCTGGTCCATATTTAAGTTAGTTTGTAAGTCGTATGTTGATATAATCAGTCTATTTAGAAAAGACACACTAAAAACCTAGAAATATACATTATGTCTAACACTACACATCTTCTAGATATTTTCTATTCGTATAATAGGACTTACAAACTAACCTAAACTAGGACAGTACGTCTAATAATGCACACCCAGCCCTAGCTCCTAGATATTTACTGATTGGATAACAAGACTTACGAACTAACTTAACCTAGGACAGCATGTCTAATAATGCACACCCAGCCCTAGCTCATAGATATTTACTGATTGAATAACAAGACTTACGAACTAACTTAACCTAGGACAGCACATCTAGTACTACACACCCAGCCCTAGTTCCTAGATAATATCTACTAATTGGCTAGCAGAACGTCCTTTTATTCAAATAGTAAACATCTTCGTGAGTACAGCTGGGAATAGAACCAAGGCTATTACGAAAAATTATATATTTTTTATCAGAGAAGAGTGTACAACTCATCTTGTGTTTTTCCCACCCCAGTCCATCTCTGTAGGAAACAATCCTATCTTCTTGGCACATACTTTTTCCTCTTCTTATTTCTCTTTATCAGTTAGTCGCCATTATCCGTCGTGACCTTGATGGGTTTAAGGTCCGTGGGTCAAAAGTTTGACCGCTCGTTAGTGGGTAGTGATCGGCTCACCGTCAATCACCCTCCAAGTCTTTCTTTCAGCTGCAGTAAACCGGAGTTACATTTGCAGGGGGTGGTTAAGAGGGGTAGGGGGTACTGACAAATCTAGTCAAAGCAAGAGTGATCAGTGTCGTAACAAATTTAGGAAAAAATAAGGATTTTTTTTTCAATCGGAAGAACAAAAGAATAAACTCAGAAACGGATTTAAGAACAGAGATTTTTTTTTTTGTTTCGTCTTTCTGATTCAAAGGATGAAGTAAAAAAAAAATCTATTTTCACTATAGATTGAGGAGAGGTTACCCCCAAACTCCATTTTACCTGTTCTTTTTTTTTTTCAGGCACCACGTATTTACCGTTTGGGCTTCATGCTTATGTACTAATTACTCTAATATGTTAGGAATGAGGAAGGTTGAATTAAGAGAAATTATACCCACATTTACACGGAGAGAGAATGGAAGATTAGTTTTAGGCAGAAATTCACCTTCAGAACACTTTACCGGGATTCAAACCTCGAAGTGTTTTTTTTTCCATGTTCAAATATATATTTTTAAAATCCGTTCTCCACGTCTTACTACCCGTCCGTGATATTCGCATGTTTTGAAGAGACGATGAAGACAGGAATTAGAGGAAGTAAATACGTACTCGCTTAGAGAAAGAGTGTGAAAACAT
>CABFWO010006841.1:0-10968 GCA_902155825.1 Timema genevievae | reverse complement strand
GGTTGAATTTAGAGGAAGTGAACCCACATTTGCGTGGAGGGAGAGTGGGAAACCATTTAGGAAAAACCACCCCCAGTTCACCCGACCGAGATTCGAACCTCGATCTCCCCGTCCTTGGCAGTCGAGCTCAACACGACTAACGCGTTAGCCAACTACGCCACCGAGGCGGGTAATTTCTGTAGTAGATCAATTTATGGACCATAAGTACAAACTTTTCGAATATATTTTTTTTAATTTATAACCACACAAATTTAAATTTTTAAATAAATGTAACATAACTGTACAGTTCTTTTTTTAACCATACAAAAGGAAATGTTGAGGGACTCGAGTAGGTACTCAAATTTCTCGATTTTTGTAAATATTTTCGAATCGAGTTAAAGTAGTTACTACGACTCAACTCAAACTCAAATTTTTGAGTAGCCTACTCGCAGACTTCTAGGTTTTTTCAAGTGCTAAGCACTAATTTAAATTATGCTGATGGAATAGTGATTAACAAGGTGGGCTTCAGAGTAAATGTACTCCTATTTGCGTGGAGAAAGAGAGGGAAAGCATTTTTTTTAAATCCTCAGTAGACTCGGATGGGATTCCAACCCCTAACCTCACCGTTTCCGTAAAAAAAAATTAGAGATAAGCCTGTAACTGCAAGTTCAACGAAGTGTTAAAACGTGAATACAGCATCAAATGCCTTTTATAGGTCTAAAAATAAATGTTTGGTATACTCTGTAACTGGGCCATCACAGTCGTGTTGCGATTTGTTTGACTGTAAGGACACCCCTATATCAGTAGTAAGAAGTGTTCAGCAGTCTTCAACGCTGTGACATCACGACGCACGGCGTCGTCGTCGTAGTCATAGAGAGGGTTGGTTAAGACACGAGAGGGAAGGCACAAAATACAGCCAACAGAAAAGAAAGAGGAACAGGAAATGGGTTATGTTGAAGGGAGGTAAAAAAAAAAAGACTGTGCAGCTACCACAATTATTATCTGATTGAGAAGTATCTTTACACTCGAGTGAGCTCATTCTACTGCACACAGAGACAGTTAGTGGCTAACAGAACACTAGCGCCGCGCAGCGGAGATTCACAACTAGACAAGTCTCCCTCAAGGAACTTTCTAGCGTCGCAGTTTTAATTAGGTTGGGTTTTTTTTTCTAAAGAAAATGGCTGCTAGTAAAAGAAATGTCGACTGTCTGGCTGGGAAGTTAACTTCGTTACAACAATTTTGTTATTAAATGATATTTATTAAAAACAAAACAGGGCTTAACATTTAGCTTCTTTTTTTTTAGCACAACTTCTTACTATCCGTTCGGGCTATACGCTTATTGTAGCTATTCACCTAATAGGTGAATGCTGGTGCATTTATTTATAACACTTTCCTCTTAATGATACATTTGGCAAAAAAAGTTTTAAGTCACAAAGGGGTGTATAGAAATTGTAACGTTTCAATTAAAAAATTATTTTCTTAAAAAATGTATACATATTTTTGAAATTTGCATGTAAACTTAATAGATAAAAATACGTTTAAAATGGAACTGTATCTGTGAATTTTAGAATCGGTAAAAATAAAGAAGGAAAAAATAGTTTATGCTCCCCGTAAGCAAGTGGTAAATGTTGTAAAATGGATAGACAAAATCATAATAAAAACTATAGCACCTCGTCTTACTACCCGTTCGGATTATACGCTTAAGTACTAATTACGCTAATGGGTTAGGAATTGGGAAGGTTGAATTTGAGGAAATGAACCCACATTTGTGTGAAGGGAGGGTGTAAAACCATTAAGGAAAAATCATAATAATGATATATTTTTGGATCTCGCCAAAAATTTAATATGATTTAGACCTGTTGTCAAGAGGTCTATTCACCCGGTTGAACTAAAAGTGTCAAAAGATTAGCGCGCTCCAAGCGACGATAGGGACAGTTTTGATGGTTAAAGATCTTCTATATGGGGGTATGCGCCACTTAAACGAATCAAACTAACTAATCACAGGACATAGGATGAGGAATATAAAGAAAAACATGAAATGAAGGGAAAAACACCTTTAATAATCCAACTCATGAATGATTAAGGAGAGAGTATAAGGGACGTGAGTTAAGGGCGGTGGGGTTTTTATTTTCAGTTTTTATAGCAAAAAAAAATGTGTTTGGCCAAAATAAATCAAATATTTCTCCATTACAAAAACAAAGCTTAATTTTCTTCACTTGTTGATACTAACAGTTGTTAAATATCTGTCGAGAGCAGAGCGGCATTTTTTAAATGAAAAGAAAAAGCTGTCATTAAATTCCACGACATCCTTAACAAATATTCAACAACTTTTGATATCACCGTGTGAAGAAAATCAAACTCTAAGTTTCTGATTGAGAAATATTTTATTTATCTTCAGTTAAAAATTGTTTTTATATCAATAATTAAAAAGCACTTGTCTTAAATCATGTTCCCACGCACTTTAACCGGGAATTAGATACAAGATTACGATCCAACCAGAGACCCCGAACTAGTTCTGCTGTTTTATAAACCGTATAACATAGCCCCCTTTGCTTCGGGAACTATCGCACACACAACCATTATGACAGATGGACCAATGTGTAGATTCAAAATATAATGTTTCTTCCTAAAATTGCCTGCTTCGATGGCTGAGTGGAAAAGGGAGATATAGCCAAATAACGAAACAATTAAACTAGATATAATAGTATCATCTTAATTGAGACTCAAATAATTTTAAAAATTACCACTAGCTCCTCCACTAAGTAGAGCTATATGGTGTCCCATCTTGTTTGAGGCTCAAAGTAAACAATCACCCCTTTACCCCCTCCATTAAGTAGAGCTATATAATGTCCCATTTTGTTTGAGGCTCAAAGTAAACAATCACCCCTTTACCCCCTCCACTAAGTAGAGCTATATGTTGCCCCATCTTGTTTGAGGCCTAAGCCAGCTGGTAGTGGAAAATATGACTTGAATACAAAACTGACCACAGGCTGGTCATGAGGGATATCAGCACAGGTGTCTACGCGGTCTAAATGGTCAGTCTCGTCTCACCTGGTTTTCCAGTGATGGGTAAATTGTAGTTCAAATCCTGGCCATGGTTTGCCCTTCACGCCAATGTGGGTACATATCCTCTAAGTTCTCCCTTCACCATCTCTACTAAATTAGTGTAAATACCCGCTTTGGTGGTTGCATGATCTAACGCGCTACTCTCGCAGTATACTAGACTGCCGATGACCGGGAGAACGAGGTTCGAATCTTGGTTGGGTGTACTGAAGGTGGTTTTTCCACTTTCCCTCCACTTTTTTTTTAATAGAACCGCGTATTACTACCCGTTCGGGTTATACGCTTAAGTACGTTAGTGTATTATAAATTGGGAAGGTGGTGAATTTAGAGGAAGTGGACCAGCATTTGCGTGGAAAATCATTTGAGGGAAAATCACCCCCCAGTTCACCCGACCGAGATTCGAACCTCAATCTCCCCGTCCTTGGCAGACTAGTTCAACACGAAACTAGCGCGTTAGCCAACTCCGTCACCGATGCGGGTTTCCCTCCACACAAATTCGTGTACACTTCCTATAAATTTAACCTTCCTAATCCCTAAAAACCATTAGCGTAATTAGTACATAAGTACATAACCCAAACGGGTAGTAAGACGTGGTGATTAAAAAAAAATAGGATAGTGCAAATAGGCGGATAATCTGGGCGGGAATAAGACGAATGTGTGATAAAACAAACAACTAAGATAAGAAAATACGGTGCTGCCATCTAATATTGGAAAAGGGGGGAGGGGAGGGGAGAGTAATGGACTTGGTCGGCTCTACCCCCCAGGACGTGTCGGCCACGGCGTTACCCTATGTCCTCTGGCGCGGTCGCAGATATAAGGAAATGATGAATAGAGGTCCTGATTGTGCGATGATGTTCCTTTCTTTTGTGTCCTTCCTACCGAGATGGGCCGGACAAGGGAGGAAAGAGGATGAGAATGGGTGGGAGGAAAAAAATTGAGAGGGAGGAAGGTTAAAAAAAAAGGACCCTTATTTTGTGTGTGTATATGTGTGAGGTTAAGCATCATTTTTACAGATTGTTACGACAAAAAAGTGTATCGTGTTGAACATTTTTCTAAAAGTTCCAAGAATAAAAATAAAAAATAAAAATAAGTAAATACAAAGATTATATTTATTTCATAAATAAAAATATGGTGAAGTTGAAGATATTCTATTTGGCAAATAAAAAAAAAAGTTCCTGTGGTTTTTATACTTGTCATAATAATTCTGTGTTACTGTGCCTGTCAGATTGATAAATAAGGTCTGAGAGAGAGAGAGAGCGCATCAGCGTGGAAAGAGGGTGAGAAAACCACAGTGAGAAAAAGAAATGACATAGATATAGGAAATAACACCCAGTGTAACTTGACCAATATTTGAGCCATGACTTTCCTTTACAAGAGAGATCCAGTCAATTGAGTACCTGACACCCGAGAGAGCGTGACCACCGGTACAGTTATCTGTATCATACAGTCGTCCAAGGTAAAGTATGGCTACGGTCAATAACCTCAATTATTGTGACAAATCGAGTACCCATATTAAGGGTACAAGAGTACAGTGTGAAAGTACAACTTTATCTCAAATAGAGCTAGTGCTGCCATCTGTTAGACAATCACGAGACCTTTCTAATACACTTTATATTATGGTTAAAAGAGGTCTAGGTCATATTTAAATTGAGTTAGTGCTGCCATCTGTTAGACAATCATGAGACCTTTCTAATACACTTTATATTATGGTTAAAAGAGGTTTCTGTCATATTTCAATAGAGTTAGTGCTGCCATCTGTTAGACAATCATGAGACCTTTCTAATGTATTTTAGATTATGGTTAAAAGAGGTCTCTGTCATATTTAAATTGAGTTAGTGCTGCCATCTGTTAGACAATCATGAGACCTTTCTAATACACTTTATATTATGGTTAAAAGAAGTATGTGTCATATATATAATATTTGCTGGATATCTTTATTTTAATTAGTACCACGTTTTATTACCCGTTAGGGCTATACGCTTATATGCTAATTACACTAATGGTTTTGGGGATGAGGAAGGTTACGTTTAAAGTAAGTGTACCCCCATTTGCGTGGAAGGAGCGTGGAAAACAATCTATGAAAAACCTCCCTCAGTACACCTGACCGAGATTCGAACCTATATCTCCCCGTCATCAGCAGTCTGGCCTAGTGCGAGAGTGATGCCTTAGACCATGCGGCCACCGAAGCTGGTTGCTGGCTATCCTTTTAAGATATAAGAGTTGTTGTCCAGGAAAATGAGTTTAGCCTTCATATGTGTCTATTCTATCAAATAGTGGTTGGGTGACCTGGTGGTCTAGGGTGTCAGACTTCTGTGTTGGAGGTCCGGGGTTCAATCCTCTGTCCTGGCACAGATTTATCTGATTGCCAAACCCTTCCTTCACCTCTGACAAGACGTGTATTAATCACAACTTGTGAATGTGAGGAATGCCAGGCCTCCACCGTGGTTCGGATTCCACGTTAAACTGTAGGTCCTCCATTTCATCTCACAATCACCCTACCATTACACATTAGCGTAAGTGCGTATAACCCGAACGGGTAGTAAGACGAGGTGCTAATAATAATAATAATAATAATAATAATAATAATAATAATAATAATTAGTGGTTCAGTGGTAGTGGGACTGGGTTATGTTCACGTACTTTTTTACTCAACATAACTTAGCATGAACATAACGTCATTTTGCCACCCCCCCACTCCCCTCACCCTACTCAAAAAACGTTACGGCACAATATTGTAAACTACTTGGCGCCCGAACACAAGACAAAAATAGTCTAAACCCGCTCCGGTGGCCGCATAGTCTAACGCGCTACTCTCGCAGTAGACTAGACTGCTATGATGACGGGGAGATCTAGGTTCGAATCTTCGATCGGTTGTACTGAGGGAGGTTTTCCAAAGTGGTTTTCCACTCTCCATCCACGCAAATGCGGGTACACTTATCCTAAATATAACTTTCCTAATCCATAAAAAACTCATTAGTGGAACTAGTATATAAGCGTATAACCTGAACGGGTAGTAAGATGCGGTGCTAAAAAAAATCGATAGAAATCAAAAAGGAGATTTTCCTGATAAATTCTTCAAAATGTTCCATCTCACATTTTTTTTCTGAAAACAAGATGGTCGCACAAAGTACAGTAAAGGTGGCAACACTGACTGTAACCTACCTAAGGACAGATAAAGGTGTGGGAAAGTTATTATATAGCTCTTGTGAGGACCATTCATCACCTGCCTGGGGTTAACTTGACCCACCCCAACAAGATGTTCAACTATTGTTGCCCCTACAACCGTCAAAAGAAACACATTTTTGGAAGGAACTTTTCGGTTAGGTCGGCGCTCGAATTATTTAAGTTCAGGTGGAAAAGATTTTGTGTCAAAAATTATTCCTAAACGGCCAGAAATCAAGTGGGTTTATAACGTTTCTTGGTTGGAGCTGTCCAAAGGTAGAACAAACGGGGGAGGAGAAAAATACAAATGTCAATACAATGTATTGTGACCCCCCTATTAAATGACGTCATTCTATTCCCAAAGCTCCATTCTACGCTCTTATAACAGTTACCTTTCGTTTCCCGGACATTTAGCTCTTAATTATCAACAAAAATAAGTGGTCTTTTCAGAGAGGAAAATGTCAACTTTTAAACTATGTTTACACGTTTATATATGTATAGGTTCATAGAACATAGTTCTGTGTTCATTTCAATATACAACAAACTCGTGTACTGTTGAAGGTTCAATATTTAACCCAAACGCAACATCTAATTGGCAATATCTTAGCTACTTGAACAGATCCCTTCAGGTAATTATTTTTGCAGTTTTTATGACCAAAAAACCTTTACGGTCAAAATAAATAAAATGTTCCTACAATAGATACATAGAGTTTAGTTTTCTCCACATGATATCAACAATTATTGTTGAATATCTGTAGAGGGTGTCCTGGAATTTAATGGCAACTTTTTCTCTTCATTTAAAAAAGTTTCTCATCTAATGTCGTTTTGCTTATTACAGATATTCGACAACTTTTGATATCAACATGTGAAGAAAATTAAACTCTTATGTTTCTACTGGGGAAATATTTTATTTATTTTGTCAAAAAAAAAAAGTTTTGCTATAAAAAATTGCAAAAACACTGGCCTCAACACGCCTTCCTTATTACACTCCCACCGATGATCACTGATTCTGAAATGGATCAGACATTGAAGGTTACATACACCCCACTGGCGATATAAAGGCCGCATTTACTTCCAACTTCCTTATTGTAGCTTTTGTTTTGGTAGTCCAAACACGTGTCTGTCTTACATTAACACGTGTGGTATAATTACACGTGTTAGACCATGAGAAGGCTGTTTAGAGCAAGACCTTCCCTCGGGCACGGACGGCTTCAAATAACACGCAATAACAGATCCAATTCCATTTCATTACAAAAAAAAAAGTTGCCTGCTGTAAATTATACATCTTTCCAAGAAATGTGTCTGGCGTTTAATTATTTATATATATATATATATATATATATATTAGTATCGCGTCTTACTACCCGTTCGGGATATACGCTTATGTATTAACTACGCTAATGGTTTTATAAATGAGGAAGGCTATATTTATAGGAAGTGTACCCGCATTGGCGTAGAGGGGGAGTGGAAAACCATTTTGTTAAAACCACACTCAATACACCCGACCAAGATTCAAACCTCGATCTCCCCGCCATCGGCAGTCTAGTCTACCGCGAGAGTAGCACCTTATACCATGCGACCACCAAAGTGGGTCATAAGTACTAATTACGTTAATAAGTCCTACCTGGACGAATTTAGAGGAAGTGTACCCGCATTTGCATGGAGGTATATTGGAAAACCATTTAGTAAAAACTACCCTCAACACACCCAACTGGGATTTAAACCATTATCTCTCCATCATCGGCATTATAATCTAACACGAGAGTGATTCCTTAGACCATGCGTCCACCGAAGCAGGTGAGTTTAATTATAGTTTATTTCAGAACATGATGAGTGAATTCCCCATAAAAGCGTTTTAAAAAGAGTAAACTTATACTCCACACCTATTTATATAACCTAGATGTTTTCAAAATGAATAATAAATAGGTCTTACAAACCAACTTAACCCGAATAACAACTAACCTTGGTATGTAATACAGCTCAAACAAGACAGAGCAACCTGGTTGCGGTTTAGGTACTCTATTCTAATTTTTCTTGTAGCTCAAATTGAAACCATTAAAAAAACTTCTCCAATATTTTTTTTAAAAATACAACAAAATGTAATACAGTAGAGTTTCGGAAACTCGACCTAATGATGACTGAGATGGTGTCGAGTTATTGAAATGTCGAGTTTTACGAATGAACTCGCATAAAATGCATGTTTACTAAACAAGGATGAATCACAGTACAGTATCGAATATTATAAGTACAGTTGTACTGTAGTATTGTACGGTACAGTAACAGTAATATGCATACAGTATAATATATTACGTTTTAATATAATGTTGTATATACATACGTGTAATATACAGATATGCAGTACAGTACTGTACATATGATATTGTAATGATTCGAATAACACGTTATTGAATTGGAAAACTAACACAGCACTGGTAAAAACACCACAGCACGAATGTTCCCCTCGAGTTACACAAACAAACTGAGAGGTTATATAGTTGAATGACCTTGGATTGTGATGACTGACACCAACAAACTGTGTGAACGTGCGCGTGTTGAGTCACACGGAATGTCAAGTTATCAAATTTCGAGTTTTCGAGACTCTACTATAATAAATTATTGTTAAATGAAAACACTTGTAAACCGATTACAATTTCGCTGTTGTCAAATTAAGAATGATGGATACTCCAATATGAATTTTTTTTTGTTTGGGCCTAATATTTTTTTCTAATACCCCGGTTAGTCGTGAATCTGATACATCGGTTGGTTGAGTATCTAATATTATGGTTATTGTGTATAAACTATCACAGTCAATATTTATCTAATACCCGGTTAAACGCGTGTATAGTATCCCGGTTAATCGTGTATTCAATATTCAGGTTAACTGTGTATCTAATATCCCAGTTAATTGTGTATTTTGAATCGTGTATTTTGGTTAAGTGTGTATTTAATATCCCGGTTAATCGTGTATTTGGGTTAATCGTTTATCTAGTATCTCGATTAATTGTGTATTTTGGTTAATCATTTATCTAGTATCCCGGTTAATTGTGTATCCCGGTTAATCTTGTATTTTGGTTAATCATGTATCTAGTATCCCGTTCAATCGTTTATAAGATACCCCGGTTAATGAGATGGCCGTCCTAGCTGGTACAACTTGTTTACATCGCACCCGTCTTGTTACGTCTCCTGTCCTCGCGACACATGAATCCTCTCACTCCGGGGGACACACGAGGGGTCGGAACCCTCAGAAGAAGAGGGGGGAGGGGGTATGATTTAAACGCCGAGGCGCTTCTCGGAAAGTCGTCAAGAAACGACGCTTTACGAGACGGGGCGCTATTTCGGACGAGTCGGTCTAAAGGAACCGGAAGATGTTTCTCCCCTTCTCCCCCACGCCCCTCACAGTCTTACTACCCGTTCGGACTATCCACGTGTTTTCCACTAAGTCAGTTAGGGGAGTTCAGTTGACGAATAACCGCCAACCTCGGTAGTCTTGGAGTAAAGAGCTCGCCTCAGGACCCGATGTTCGTGAGTTTGAATCCAGCTGAGGTTGACAGGCTTTTCTTGAGTGATAAAAATCCGTAGCACAACTTCCTTCGGAGGGGAAGTAAAGCCGTCGGTCCCATGTAGATTGTAGCGTTGTTTGTATGTTGTTTAATAGAACGGTGATAAGTTTATATAGAAGGTGTAGTAATGGCGGGCTGAGGGGTGGGGGTAGCTAACCGGAACAGAACCAGTTTCGATATTAAAAGAGACGTCCTTGAAAGATATAGGTCAATATCTCACCGAGAAATTTAGTCACAAGGTCAACATTGTTTATATTAAGGTGTTCTAGTACGACCTCTTAAGTTTCAGTCCGTACCGAGTCTGTCTACACAGCTAGGAGTCACCGGGTTCTATTCGTGGCAAGGCAAATTAGAAAAATAAGAAATCATTGATTATATTAGCGATTGTATACAATATGTTTATCATGTAAAACACAATTCAAACCTTCTTTGCTACCAGATGAAATTACTTCTATCCAGTCCACCTTATTACACCTTATCCCTATCTTGAGCTAGCTCTTATCCAGTCCACCTCATTACACCCTATCCCTATCTTGATCTAGTTCTACCCAGCCCACCTCATTATACCCTATTCCTATCTTGATCTAGTTCTATCCAGTCCACCTCGTTACACCCTATCCCTATCTTGAGCTAGCTCTATCCAGTCCACCTCATTACACCTTATCTCAGGTCCATTCTAATGTTATCCTCCCATCTGGGTCTAGGTCTTCCCAGTAATCTCTTCCTATTGGGTCTGCCAATCAGTACCGTGATCAAGGTTCTAGATTCTTCTATTCGCGCTGCATGTCTGGCCTACCGTGATCTGCGAGGTTTGATTAGCCCTAAACTATCTGATGATGAGAACAGGGTATACATCTCATCATTATGCAACTTTCCTCAATCCCCCGTATCTTAATCCCCTTTTGGACCAAATATTTTTCTAGGTGCTTTGTTTTCAAACAGCCTAAATTTCTTCTTGTCAAGTTTCACAACGATACTGAACAAACGGTGAAACTATTGTTTTGTAATATATGGTGAGCTTTACAATTATTGACAACAGGCGAGATGTTAACAGCGTAGAGTTGTCAGAATGAGAAGATAATGCAAGCCATGAACTTTGTATCCACTTTACTTGTCTGGTTGTAAAATACACATTCCTGGTGAGACTGTAACTAGACTGGAGAGGGTTGCGTTGGGAGGGGGTAGCTATTACTTCTGAAGCAGA
>CABFWO010006840.1:13108-30782 GCA_902155825.1 Timema genevievae | reverse complement strand
TTCTTGGTAGTTTCTTAGAGCGGGTAGTAAGATTGATCAGGTGGAAATAGTTGAGGCGGGTAAATGTAACATAACAATGTTACAATTTATTTGCAGGAGTACTAAACTGTTTCTTATATTCAATTCCAAAGATTCGATCATTCATATAACAAACACTGTCATGTCCTTTCATGTTGATGGGTATTAATAAAACTATTATATACAGGTTGCAGTCCGCATTTAACTGCTGTTTAGGGTTCAGTGACCGAATACATTATAATTACAAATAAAACTGTTTGGCTAAAAATTGCATCCTTTATTCATTCAAAATCCTATTTATTTGAAATCTATAAGATCCAGAATGAAAATAACTAACCTACTAAAAAAAAGCCCATTTGAAAATTACATGATGAAAAGTTGCTTTTTTAAATAGTTGAAACTGGAAGTGTTACTTAACTTTAGGTGGGGGGTTTGCCAAAACACTACAGTGTGTGTTATGGGGTAAGGGGGGAGGTCATAAAAAGGCCTAAAGTGGCTTTATGTAATACATGTATCACCCCTTATCACAATATACAATTCAATTACTTTACATTTTTTCAAATTAATATTTATTTTTAATGTATAAAACTGCACAGAATGGCAATAATTGACCATAAATTGTGTATTCTAGCTGTAAATATTTTTATTGGCAAAGCTTCCAAATCATCAAAGCTAGATTTTTTCAAGGGAAGTCAATTCTGATACTTATTTGGAAGCCAAGTTAAAGTTTTAAATCTTGCCACCCCCCTTAATATTTTAATTATGTTATGTTTCAGGATGGGACTTGCTCGCTTCATTGAACACATTCAGCAGGACCAAACATTGTACTGAAGAAACATTGAGGTTATATTTCATCCTCACATCTTCACCTCCTCTCGTCTTGGTATCGTATCGCCCAAAAGTTTTAAGTTGTCGACTTTGATCATAAGAAATAATATTGTAAAATTATGTACTATTTAAAATCAAATGTTTTTATAACTAAAAGAGTTATGTGATGTTCTTGATATAAATATTACTATTTTTAAATGGTTAAATAACTTAAATAAGTATTTACATTATTTTTGTATATTTTATTTATATAAATATTTGTAGAAAAATGATGCAAGAACACAGGAATCGAACCTGAGGTCATTTTTCGACATGTATTTAGATTTAAATTTTTAGACTGCAGTCATCTGCACCAAATGTTGATTTCATTGTTTTGTGTATTTTATTTGTGTTTGATCATTTCAAGGGGTGCTCACCCTAACAACGGTTAGACGAGGGAAGCGGGGTGGTCGGCTGTACAACAGGGCCTGAGGACATTGATAAAGAATGTCAACAGAGACAAATGAATGAAGGACAGAAATATTCTCTGTCCACCTAAAGTGATGATAGTGCAAGACATTTCATGATTGCCACACGCTCCTATAAAAACGTGGGGAATTTTTTGTGACTGGAAAATACAGGAAATTTCACAAATAAAAAATAAATTCTGGAATGTAATTAGGAACATTTAACTGCATCTATACGCATAAGCTTTGAAACTTCGACTTGGATTCGAAAAAATTGTCATCTTTGACTTTGCTTCTAAAAAAAATTTCAGTTTTGACACTTATAAAGTTTGCCAAACTATTGACATCTAAAATACTATATTTATGTTCCATTATTGCCATGCTGCGCTGTTGTAAATTGATAATCATATGAAGGGATTGAATTACAAGTTGTGATAACTTGATTTGGCAGATATAAATGAAACATTACAAAAAGCTGTGCTATGTGCAATCAAATACTTTTTAAGCTATTTTATTGGATAAAGCTGTACAAATAGCCACAATATAATATTTTAAATTCAATTCAGCTTGAAGAATATTTTTTGATTTGAGTTCACTTAGAATTGAAAAGGTTGACTTCACACAGCCCAACTGCGAGCTCTTTATAATAGGTCTTTGCATCATGGGATCGTGGGATAAAAGACAGAGTGAAAACCAATCACGAAGATAGAAACATCGTCACAACTGCATGTTTTTCCCTGCCTTGTTCATATAATCTTGTTCTAAACACTCCTGACTTGACCTCACACTAATCAATTTTATTACACATTATATTTCATTCCTCTCAACTACTCTTGAAATTTTCCTGGATAAAATGAAAATTTCTTCTGAAATTGTTTATTTATTTGAGGGATTTAACATACACTTCATGAACTAATTGATTCGACTGATCGACGGACTTTTTTTAAAAAAAATCACACAACTGAAATGGGACTGACAGTTTACTTCCCCTCCGAAGGAGTTGTGCTACGGATTTTTATCGCTCAAGAAATATCTATTGACCCCGGTCGGGTTTGAACCTCGAACATCGGGTCCTGAGGCAAACACTTTATCTCAAGACCATCGAGGTTGACTGATTCTAAAAAACTAGAAAAAATGTATGTTTAAAAAAAAGTAGTGGTTGCCCTGAATTGTTTTGAGTTTGAGTGTGCAACTGTAACAACCTAAACTGGATGCTGGCTAATGCTTTAAGAAAACCCTGTACGGATAATATGTATTTTATTACTTCCTGGAAGGCTTGGACATGTGATAATTATAGATACCATATATTTAGTGAAAATATGGGGAAATATAAAAGCTCTCTTTCCTTGTCTTGCATAATATTATTTTATGCTCCCTTCCAAATAAAAGTGTAGGGATACAAAGTGAGATTTTACCCTCTTACATGGCAGGCCTAAAGAATCGCATTAAACACAACCTAAATTATAGAGATATTTTGATAATTTTTTTAATCTTTGCTCCTCCAGGTAAAGTTGTCTGGGGATTTATAGCTAAACCTATCGTTTTGTTTCTGGAGGAATCAAGTTAACAAGAAAGTTAAAATATCTCCACAATTAATATTATGTTGGTTTTTACATTGGAAATTGTGTTAGCTAGCACCTAACCTCTTCACCGAATGGTTGTTGGACAAACCTTCAAAACTTCCACTTGGCTTTAGTATAAATATTAACTTAGACTTCGCTTCGAAAAAATTTTTTGTTATAATAATTACAGTAAAAATATTTATTATTATTATTATTAATACTATTAATACAACGTCTTACTACCTGTTCAGGTTATACGCACTTACGCTAATGTGTAATGGTAGGGTGATTGTGAGATGAAATGGAGGACCTACAGTNCCTGTTCAGGTTATACGCACTTACGCTAATGTGTAATGGTAGGGTGATTGTGAGATGAAATGGAGGACCTACAGTTTAACGTGGAATACGAACCACGGTGGAGGCCTGGCATTCCTCACATTCACAAGTTGTGATTAATACACATCTTGTCAGAGGTGAAGGAAGGGTTCAACATTCAGATAAATTTGTGCCGGGGCTAAGGATTGAACCCCGGACCCTCAGCACAGAAGTCTGACACCTTACCCCTAGACCACGAGGTCACCTATTCCAACGAATAAGAATTCTGGGAAAACCTGCGAGTATGTTAGTGTGACCAATTTCACTCTGTATTTTATCACATGTGTTCAATCCTCAACACTGATTTTTTTTTAAATTATTTTAAGAGTTATCGTTATCTTTTAATAAAAAATGTCCTCTTTACCTGGTAACAGCAGGCCAGAGCATCAGGCATTCCTGTGGTTTGGGGCATTGGGCGGGAGAAACTCCTCAAAATAGCTGCAACAATGGGGATTGATAACTTTTTAGCTTCAAACTATTGGCTCTCCTGCTTCAAGCAATGCCATGGCCTAGTATTTAAGAAATTAGCTGCTATGGACAACAACACCATGGACCTCTGGTTCAAGAGGCTTTCAAAGCTGCTGGAGGGGTACGAGGCTCGGGACATTTATAATGCAGATGAAACAGGTCTGTTTTTCAATTTCTTGCCAGACTGAGCATTGGCATTGAAAGCAGAGGCCTGCCAAGGAGCGACTGACAGTACTACTGTGCACAATCAACGATGGCTTAGACAAACGAGTGCCCATTGTTATTGGAAAGTCAGCGGAGTCACAGTGTTTTATAAATGTAAAGAAACTACCTGTGACCTACTATGCCAACTCGAAAGTGTGGATGAAGTCAGATTTTTTCAGAAACTTTCTCTGTGCTCTTGGACGCATCATTCAGTGCACAGGACTGGAAAATCCTTCTATTTGAAGGCAATTATGTTGTTTATTCTTAAGACACATCCTTTTTGAGGAATGTAAACTTGGTTTTTTACCCTCTTAACTGCACCATTGTCTTACCTCCTCTTGATTTGGGTGTGAGCAAGTGTTTCAAGCAGGAGAGCAGAGAGCTGTACGTCTGATGGACTCAGGGAAGGGGGTTCAACATCCTGTTGAGGCGTGGCAACAACTAACAAGTGACACAGTCTACAATCCAGAGCTGTTTTCAAAGTATGGCCATGTGAAGAAAATTGGTCAGAGATTGGCAGAGATTGATGAGAGGTGGTGATGATGGTAAGCAAGATGAAGATTGGGTTCGACTGGGGAAAAGCACTGCTCGTATAAGTTTGAGACCCTGAGAGCGTTTGTATTTGGTCACAATATAATTGAAAGAGACTAAGCAAACATTGTTAATATTGAAAGTTTAGTATTCAATTTGAAAAGGAAAGGTTCTATTAAACAAATGAAGATTAATTACTTTTTTATTATTATTAGCACCGCGTCTTACTACCCATTAGGGTTATACGCACTTACGCTAATGTGTATTTGTCGGGTAATTGTGAGATGAAATAGAGGACCTACAGTTTAACGTGGAATCCGAACCACGGTGGAGGCCTGGCATTTCACACATCCACAATTTGCGATTAATACACGCATTGTCAGAGGTGAAGGAAGGGTTTGGCAATCAGATAAATCTGTGCCCGGAGCAAGGATTGAACCCAGGACCCCCAGCACAGAAGTCTGACACCTTACCCTTAGACCGCCAGATCACCCAAATGACTTTTTTTAAACAGAAATAATCTGAAGTGGACTTGATAGTGGAAACATTAACATAATTTGTGTACATTTTTTGGCTTAGAAAATGCATATAGACAAGTATAATGATTTGTATTAATTATATATAGGCTGCCGCATTTATTGTTTTCCCGTAACCATCTTTTTAAAAAAAAAGATTCCTGACAAAAACAATTAATCGAGGTTCCACTGTATTAGATTCAGCTTCAATTTTAATTGAAGAATTGTACTCAGCACACACCTAATTATAATTTTATAGGATCCAATAGACTTCTTTATTCACATTTATAACTCTTTCTCCATACTTATCATATCACATCTTTTTATTTTAAATCACATTTCAAGCATCACCTCTATGTTTTAATCGGTGCGGTCATAAAATAATAATGCATATGAGTTAGGCCGCGGCATTTTTTTAGCTAATATAAATTGATTACTTTGTTGTCCTGAAGTGTGAAAATTTTCCATGCAAAAGTGTTATTCTTAGTTTTATTTATTTGAGTTAATACACTTTGAAAACTGTCTGTAGCTGTTTTTTTTTATTCAAGCCATATATTTTCCACTACCGGCTTGCTAGGCCTGTTGTAGCTTCATATGCCTTATAATCTATCTAAATACTAGGACAAGCACAACATCCAGTCCTCCATCTGTTAATTTATCAATGTGAAAAGGTAAATCAACATTTCACCAATGATAAATTTTTTGGCCGGGATCCTTAACTCAGTAGACACACGCTATTGACTGAACTAAGGTGTCAGATATATTAAATAAAATCTTGTGTTTTAATAGTTTATTAATCTAATTCGAACAAAATGCAATTTGTTTTACATTAATTATTATGTGAAATATATTTTAAAATATAATTGTGTTTCCATTATTATGTTTCAACAAATCATCTTACAGCATACTTTACTAATAACAATTTACAATTTTTATATATATATATATATATAAAAAATTGGTACAGCTATGAAAACTTTCATTTAAGTGGGTGGAAGGCTATCGAGCAATATAAATAAAGTCCTTTGAAAAAAGTTGTTAATTAAAAATTAAAACTACCAAAATGTTTCTAGAAATTCATTCACACCATTAAAAATAAATGCAATTTTTGTTGACAAAGTATTCAGTAATACCAAGTGTTTCTTTTCTCTTTACATTTTTGACCATTAAAATACACGATAAAGGGGTTAGGGCTCTGCTTAAAAACAGTAAAATTGGCAAGAACCCCAAGAAACATCGACAACCATACCAACCGTACAGAGCAACAGCAGTGACAACCATACCAACTATACAGAGCAACAGCAGTGACAAGACACGCCATGTGTCAGAGCTGAAGAAAAACCAACACAATATTACATGATTAGGTCTGCTGCACTTTCATCAAGGCCACAAAAACAAGCGCTGATAACATTCAATAAAAGCAATAGTTTTACACGATTGATGTTATCCGGAATCCGCTATCATTGCTTTAAGGATTCTTTATTTGACTTATATTGATTCGTGTGAGACAAAATTTCAATTTTTAAATAAAATTGCATATTCAAGGAAATCAGAGTGAACCCATTTAAGTGAAATGTAAAGTATGGATGTTGGTAGACATGCCTTTTTACCAGGCCACCATATCAATTTTGATCCCCCATCATAGAAACAAATGCATCTCAAAAGAACATAATATATTAATATGAATAGATAGCTTAGATGAACTACATAAACTCAAGTCAGCAGGCTGGGCTCTTTTGATGTTCTTAAGATTATTCTTAATTTGGTTGATAAGTGCAAGCAGCCTTTTTTAATCAAACGAGCTGGTCTACGAGGACTGTAACAATGTACCAATTCAAAATATGATATATTTGTTTTTTATATTCAACATGCACTTTAATCACCAGCATCATGAATCATTCCAAGCCTGTGGCTGGGCCAGTTTATTAAAATGCCTCCATCTTTTCTCCTTTATTTGCTTCTGTTCTTGTCCTCTCTCGCACACTTGTCTCATTGTGTCAATACATCGAGCCATGTGGAATAAACTAGCAATCGTGGCCATTTGTCGTGTTTGTTAGTACAAGGTACAGTACTGTGAGGCTCATTGGTGCTCTACCCGCCCTGAAATGATCAATTAATTCTTGCCATTGTCCACAATTTTGGCACCTAATAACCAATATTTTTAAAAGTGTATTAGTGTATGCATTTGTGTGCACACATGTTTTAGATGTCATCTTTAACCATAAGTAATGGTTTTATATACTTTTGTGTGGGTGTTTATATAATTTTTGTAGCCCTTTTTTTTATATGATTGTGTGTAATTATGTTTATTTTTATTAAATGTTTACATTCCCACCAGTAAAATTGTACACATATATCTTTATTGGTTCCTAGATCACATTTTTATTTTATTGTGTTTCTTAAATCTAGTATCTAGCTCTTAAATGTGATAATTAGCAACCAATTTACCTATGAACCAATTGTACAGTGTTAATTTTGTCTGTAATCAGACCATGTTATAAGAGTGGTTATAACCAGTGATGCACTGTAATGCACAAACAACAGGTTTTTATATAATATACACCTGCAGTCATTATTGTTTTAATTATCATACTGAAAAGTTTAAACTATAGATAAATGTAATCATGAAACTATAGTCATGTTTAGTCATATTTAATTCTTTAGAATATATTTTCTCCAAAACTAAACTAACATAATGATAGACTATTGATTTTTGAGTATATTTGTGTAACCATATTGCCTAAAAATGCCCTGTACTCGGCGCCCAGATGTTTGAACATGGGAGTTTCTCCTAGAGTTTGCAAACGCAAATTGTCGGCCACTGTATGTGTTTTGTGTGACGTTTCAATACTACCATCATTATGTTTTAATACGACTATAATATGTACTTATGTATTTAATTCTAAATTTGAAGTGTTAGTAGTACTAGATTTGAATTACTGTTTGTTACGTACTAAGAACTGAACTATTTTGTTGAAGTTAGACTGACTAGTAATTAATGAGCTCCTCGAGTAATATTTAGTGAGCGAGCAGTGTTGTTTTTATTTGAGATGTTTCCAAGTGCACTCATACTTATCTAAGCTCCCTCTGCCCTCATCGGGACATGGCTTTGTTACTGTCATACTGCATTATTAATACCATTTATTAGCGTTGTCTAACAAAACATTCTCTCAGGAAGTCATGAAGTTTATATGAATAATCAAATTATTGTAAATAATAAATACAATTAAAAACTATTGCTCAAATAATGCTGGCATGGAACTTGAACCGTGTTGTGTTTTATTTATAATCCTTCCCTGCTGTATTAGATACTGTGCCATCTTGTAACGGATTGATTCTGATAGCTGCGTTTCATGTAGAACCATCTCTTAAGTTGGTAGCAGTGGGTCTAGTTGGACACAGTTGCCACTCACATGGAAAGCAAGAAAAACAGAATTTCACAATAAACTAAAGTTGAAATATATTTTTATAAAAGCAATCATTGTTTCTTAGTTATTGGCAAATATAGATTTTTTAAATTGTGGTCTCTGAAATAGGGATTAATTGTTATGTTCTTTGGTGGAAAGAGATGTTACTTTTCCCACGATGTTTCTGTAACAGTATATATTATTTCATTAATGCCCCATAGTGTAGTATGATGCCCTTTTTTCCATCATGTTTCTACAACAAGGTCCATTATTTTGGTTCACATATCTTTTTAGTTTTAAGTAAATGTTCATTTTTAGATAAATGGGAGAAAGTTTGTGTGGTGCACCAAATTTTTAATTTTTTTTACATACTTTACTCAAATTTTTATATTTCAGAAATTATAATATCTTAAGAAATAGTAATTTATGAAATTTTTAGTGAAAATCTCAATCTGAGGGGATAGCTAATAACTTTGTTTCATCCCTTTTTGGTCATGAAATATGGTTTATATGATTTGGCAGACGCCTTTTAAAATGCAAAGATCGACACTGCTAAAGTTTCACTACTCAAAGAGTTATCATTTGCAGAATACTACTACTGCGAGTTATCTCATGCACGATGCATAACTGGCCCAAATCTGTTAAAACTGTTCAAAATCTACAAGAGAAGATAGTAACAGTTGTAGTAACACTACAAAAATGAAGATCCCAGAATCATTCCCTGCCTTTTAGCACCGGTGAATAAATTGGTTCATATTTGCCCATCTAAAAGTCCCTAATCAAACTATGCTCTCATCCATGCGTACAAAGGTAGATGAACCAAATTACCAGAGATGATACTTCGGTAACAAAATCAAAGGTGTTATACTTACTCGTGTTCTAGGAGGACAAGATGTTGGTTCTATATCAGATATTCAATATTATTGCTACCAACACGGTGATACTTCTAAGTGGTACAGGCAGGGCCGGACGAACAGCTGTAGAGGCCCCAACATCAAAACAAATATTTTTTATTTTCAATGTTTCGACATTAGTCATCCTTTTTAATTTACAAAATTAACTGTTAAATGCTCAATGTTAAGGAAATTATTTAAATAAGGAAATATCACAAATTAAATCTATAGTGATATATGTAGCTACTAGATCCGCTGCCATTCATGGATGGTTTTTATGTTTTCTCAGAAATAAATTCAAATTGATATAGAGAGCAATAATTTTCTTGGCCATGACTGCATTCAATAGAGCAACAGTTCATGGAGGTCCTGGGCGATAGCTTCTTTCCACCCTCTCTTAAATCTGGGTCTGGGCCTATATCTTTCAGGAAGGGGGGTAATATTGTTAACAAACATACTTTTTTTTTCTAATAAAATGACCAAGGATCTTATCCAGGGTGACTACAAAACTTTTATTGTAAAGTTCCCTGACTCACAAGTTTTCCAGACATTTAAAAATACTCCAGACTTAACCTTTTTGCATTTTTCCTTGGTGAATGGCAATTTGTTTATTACATTGAGCACATATTTTTGAAAACAATCTCAATGTCTACTAAACACAAACATTATTATAAGTGTCTCTGAGTGAATGAGTTATAAAACAGATCCTGTACAACCATCTCATGTTGACTGCACTTCCTAGGCACTTCATTTTGTTAACATCGAGAAACCAAACCTCTCACTTTCGTTTAAATGTGTAAGTACAGAATTAGCCGAGTATTTAAATTCACTAAATTATCCTTATTTTTGATTAAATTCCCAGACTTTTCCCTGTTTTTAGTTCACCATGTTATTACACAAATGATTCTCTTTCACAAGCCCCATCTTTGACAGCTTCAAATTTGGGCAGATCTATAAAATGTGAGCGACTACGACTCTAGACCATTCTGCTGGAAAACATTTGTTTTGTCCTGGGTTCCAACATCGGAAATTGTGCTTGAATCATTTAATAAAAACTCGAAACAAGTGAAGATATGAAAACTAAGATTGCAGCGTTTGCCAATAAAGTGTCTGAAACAAAGATGTTTGTTTTTTTATTTGGGGTACACGCGAGGTTGATCTTGCAGCTATTTATATTTGAGTGCATAAGAAAACTGCATCATCATTAAAAGTTGAGTTTTCAATCTTCTAAACTCTAATATATCAATTAAGTTCAAATAATATTTGAGTTAGCAAAATTACCTTGATTGGTTATAATTAGTAGTAATAGAAAATAAAATAGTTTATTATGAAAATGTACATTTTATTTATTCTATATTTTTCTCTCTAAAGGTGGGGACAAATGTATTTGAGTAAAGATTAAATATAAGATGTATATACAAAATAAAATCAAAGCTAGTAGAATAAAGATAGATAGGTGATAGGTTTAAAGTGTATTGGGGCCCCAAAGTGGTTGCGGACCAATGGGGTACAATAGTACTCCAGGTAGTGATGGTGGGATGTGTCATAATCTAGGGTTAAAGGTCGGCCACGACACTTAAGTTTTAATCCCTCCCACTCGCCACGGCTTGACAAAAAAAAATGCTATTCTCCCTTTTCGGTCTGTTACAATGACGCGTCTCGGCCATCTTGGCTCAACTAGTCCTTATTCTTCGCAGGAAACTCAAGGTCAGGTGACTAACTCGCAGGTAAATCCTGTTCGGCAACCGCGGCCGTGTTGTGTTCTTCCAGGACGGCGATGAAACACGTCAAGACTGAAGAGTGGTTTGCTAGAGGTTCCACCCACGCCATTGCCTCACCTCTATTATTATACCAGCTCAAGCGGCGCCATTTTCAAAACCCCCCCTTTCCCCCTTTGATGTTGGTATGCGCAGACGCGGATCACGGCCTTCTGCAAGGTCGTTCAAGGCCCTCTCGATGTAACAAAACAGCCCGAGGGGCTTAGTCATGCCAGCCATTATTAATGTTTCATCGTAATCTATGTTCAATCTCCAGCTCAACAATAATAGCAATAGATGAAGGATTTGCGTTGCAGCGCATTCTTTGTTGGATTCTCGTGACCGCAAAGAGCTGAATCAGTTGAACTTGTTACAATCCAGTTTTCACATAGAGGACCTTTTAGACAACACAGATATGTTTGCGGTTAGCAATGATAACATTTTACAAAATTATTATTATGAACTATCACTAATAGTTTTCGGTTAAGGACTTAAAAAAAGTTTATCTTTGGATTCCATGTTGAAATATCTCCTTTAGTTTCTCCTTGGATTTGAAGTTGATATTTTTCCTCGGTGATCAATTTAGACAAAAACCAAAATAATATTATATTCAATAGTACATTATATTTCCAAAGAATAGACGTTCACGTAATTTAAGATGGGGTGCTAGTGAGCTCCAGTTTAGTGCATTAATTTTACAGTTTTTATAGCATAAACATTTTTTGGCAAAAATAGATCAAATATTTCTTCTATAGAAACATAGAGTTTAGCTTTCTGCACATGCTAATCTCAAGAGTTCTTGAATATCACTCATGAGCATAGCGGCATTTGGTGACGAACTTTTTAAATGCAGAGAAAAAGTTGTCACTAAATTCCAGGACACCCTAAGGGACAGATATTAAAGAACTGTTGAGATTAGCATGTGCGGAAAACTAAACTCTATGTTTCTATAGAAGAAATATTTGATTTATTTTGGCCAAATAAATGTTTATGCTATAAAAACTTCAAAAATACTGCCCTAAACTCACGCTCACTAGCACCCCATCTTAAGACGTCAGTCTGACAATACATGTCGAAATTAAAATAATAAGCCCCAGGCACTCAATCGATTGTTTAAAATCACTTGATGTGAGCTGTTAAACGAAACCCTTATCAGCTATCTTGAAACGGATAATCAGATGACGAAAACAAACCTGTCTTTCGGCCTAAGTTTAAAGAATGTCCCTGCCAAACCTCGTTAAAACTGGTCCACATATTCGGCAATAATCTCATAACAAACTGTCGAGTTAAAACAGGACATCGCTCGCAGATCCCATTACTTAACGTACGAATACGTGGACGTAGATCTTGTCTTAATATGGAAATTTGACTGTAAATGGCAGGGATGTAATTATACTTATTTTTGCTGGGATGGAGGCGAGGGGTTGGTGAATGTTGTAGAAAAGGTCCTCTTACCTGAGGTGACGAAGTCCCCCAGAAAGACGTATCAAGGATTTTTTTTACAATAAATTCCTTTTGAATGCATTTAAAGCCATGTTCATACATAGGTGTAGCTTGTAAGAACTATGCATTTTATAAAACTCCAATAAGTCACAAACTTAAGCATCAAGGAAGAATACCTATTTCCATTATTAATAATACTTTATCCAACCTCTTCTCGCCATCTCGTTATAATTAAACGTATATATCTTTCTCTCAAATAGTTAATCCTTCATCTGTTCTCTGTGCTGTTCTTGCGGGTTATAAATGGTGGGTTAATCGGCCGTGTTGAGAGCGCCTGGTAGCTACTACACTCAATATCACCTCTGAATGAACTGCAGGTCCTATTGAGAAAAAATGTATCTTCAGTCTTTCTCTTTCTCGGTTAACAGTTTCCAAGTCTTCTCTCTTTTGGTTTTGTCTGAAGGTGGTGTGCTGGGGTAAGAAGGAGCTACTGGCAACATCGACAATCCAGCGTTGCGAGATGTATTTTATTCACGTGAAGATCGACCACACAGAAACAAGAGAATGACAACGCTGTTTCCTAATGGTAGCAATGCAGTTCATTGTTAAACTCACAATATTAATAGCGGCACATTTTGAGCTCACTTGACACTAGAACCAGTTTTACATCCAGAATTTCATCTCAATTAAATCCAATTGAAACACAATTATTTAAATGTATATTTTACTAGTAAGTTAGAGTTATTGTGCTTACATCTCCCAATCAACACTGTTAGAAAGTAAACCAAAGTTTCTCATCCACAAAAATGTGTTCTATTTGTCAAGTGCGCCCGGCTAGTAGATAACCTGCATGGTAGCAAAGTTACTATGATAGTCTACATATATGGGGCACAATTGCAACTTTATAAACCATCAGATCAAAAATTAAGGTTAACTATATATAATTTTGGCAGAAATCATCGTAAAAAGCAGAAGAAAAAATGAGTTTATTTAGAAAAACAAAATAAAATTCACACAAGACCTTGACATAGTTTCATTCATGTAGGAGCCAAATGGCAGTTACAAAATATCTCTTTTTCTTTGTGATCTCCAAATTAATATTTAATTATGAAAATAAAGAGTTTTATAGTTAAAGATACAAAAGCCTACATACAAGCGAACAACTGCGTATGCATTTAACACGTGTAAAACAAGCTATATTAGCGTGTACCCCACTGGTTCAAGCTATTTTTAATCTAGGGCCAAGTGCTGAAAAGGTGGAGAAAGTAACTATATTCACTTTAACTTATTCATACGTCATGTGATGTACAGCTGTCACTTTTGATAGATATCGTCAATATTTATAAAATCATACTAATAATATAGTAAGGTCTTCCTTTGAAAATTAGACTGTACCAGACAAATCTCATTATTATTTCGATGTGGAGATACAGTCGGCTATGTCCCAAAGGGGTTTAAATCCCTGTGAAATAGGTTTATATGTGTACAAAAGTTTATGACAGCTGTGATATCATTTGTCATGTTTTGACTTATTCCTCGCCAATAAACTTGATTAGCAAATGCAGTCATCCTCCATACCATCATTTAACAAGGTAATATATGTTTATTGTACCAAGAGGTCACAGGTTATATGCACGTGTTTGCTTGTGTCAGCTGACGAAGCAGATGTGACGTCACTGTGTTGTGTGTGTGTGTGTGTGTCATTACTTTATCTCGTCTTATGACAAGATTTGTGATGTCACCAGGACTGAGCTCGATTGTTTTACAACTCCAGCCCTTCTGTTGGTTCAATCTCGAACATTTTCCTGGGACTTCACCACATTTCGTAGGACCCCAATATACGTCATCATCGGATTTACTTTTCAGAGGTACCGTTTTAACATGACTATTTGGCATCTCGCCCGTCTGTTTGTCACATGATAGCAGTCAAACACATGCAACGATTTTAACGAAATTTAGCAGGGGGAGTTTTTTTAGACCAGGCCATGTGACGTATGTCCTTTGCAAGGTTTTCATTTCTTATCATCCGTGTCAATAAGGTGGTCGTTCAAAGAAATTTATAATTTAATAACTTATCTCAGGTGAAACCAGTCGAGTAACTAGGGTGTATTTTTTATGTTTACTTTTTCCAGCCCCTCTTAGAGAGAGAAAAAATATTGTGATCATAAAAAAAAATCTAATCGAGATTTTAATAAATGTCAACGTTTCATGACTCTATGAAGCCGAAAAAGTTGTTTTCACGATTCTGTCTGTCTGTCCATCTATGTGTCTGTCTGTCTGTTACTGGGCCTAGAACCGAAACTATTTTACCAATAGGTATAAGACTTGTTGTCTAGGGTTTTGATGAGATTCCTCAGAGGTATTTTTGGAATTATGTATCTAAAGCCTAGCACCCACTGGGCGATTGCACGTTCACACTAGCTTGTACCCAGACACAAGTCTCCACCAATGTTGCACGTCCACACCAGCTTGTATCCAGACACAAGTCTCCACCAATGTTGCACGTCCACACCAGCTTGTATCCAGACACAAGTCTCCACCAATGTTGCACGTCCACACCAGCTTGTATCCAGACACAAGTCTCCACCAATGTTGCACGTCCACACCAGCTTGTATCCAGACACAAGTCTCCACCAATGTTGCACGTCCACACCAGCTTGTATCCAGACACAAGTCTCCACCAATGTTGCACGTCCACACCAGCTTGTATCCAGACACAAGTCTCCACCAATGTTGCACGTCCACACCAGCTTGTATCCAGACACAAGTCTCCACCAATGTTGCACGTCCACACCAGCTTGTATCCAGACACAAGTCTCCACCAATGTTGCACGTCCACACCAGCTTGTATCCAGACACAAGTCTCCACCAATGTTGCACGTCCACACCAGCTTGTATCCAGACACAAGTCTCCACCAATGTTGCACGTCCACACCAGCTTGTATCCAGACACAAGTCTCCACCAATGTTGCACGTCCACACCAGCTTGTATCCAGACACAAGTCTCCACCAATGTTGCACGTCCACACCAGCTTGTATCCAGACACAAGTCTCCACCAATGTTGCACGTCCACACCAGCTTGTATCCAGACACAAGTCTCCACCAATGTTGCACGTCCACACCAGCTTGTATCCAGACACAAGTCTCCACCAATGTTGCACGTCCACACCAGCTTGTATCCAGACACAAGTCTCCACCAATGTTGCACGTCCACACCAGCTTGTATCCAGACACAAGTCTCCACCAATGTTGCACGTCCACACCAGCTTGTATCCAGACACAAGTCTCCACCAATGTTGCACGTCCACACCAGCTTGTATCCAGACACAAGTCTCCACCAATGTTGCACGTCCACACCAGCTTGTATCCAGACACAAGTCTCCACCAATGTTGCACGTCCACACCAGCTTGTATCCAGACACAAGTCTCCACCAATGTTGCACGTCCACACCAGCTTGTATCCAGACACAAGTCTCCACCAATGTTGCACGTCCACACCAGCTTGTATCCAGACACAAGTCTCCACCAATGTTGCACGTCCACACCAGCTTGTATCCAGACACAAGTCTCCACCAATGTTGCACGTCCACACCAGCTTGTATCCAGACACAAGTCTCCACCAATGTTGCACGTCCACACCAGCTTGTATCCAGACACAAGTCTCCACCAATGTTGCACGTCCACACCAGCTTGTATCCAGACACAAGTCTCCACCAATGTTGCACGTCCACACCAGCTTGTATCCAGACACAAGTCTCCACCAATGTTGCACGTCCACACCAGCTTGTATCCAGACACAAGTCTCCACCAATGTTGCACGTCCACACCAGCTTGTATCCAGACACAAGTCTCCACCAATGTTGCACGTCCACACCAGCTTGTATCCAGACACAAGTCTCCACCAATGTTGCACGTCCACACCAGCTTGTATCCAGACACAAGTCTCCACCAATGTTGCACGTCCACACCAGCTTGTATCCAGACACAAGTCTCCACCAATGTTGCACGTCCACACCAGCTTGTATCCAGACACAAGTCTCCACCAATGTTGCACGTCCACACCAGCTTGTATCCAGACACAAGTCTCCACCAATGTTGCACGTCCACACCAGCTTGTATCCAGACACAAGTCTCCACCAATGTTGCACGTCCACACCAGCTTGTATCCAGACACAAGTCTCCACCAATGTTGCACGTCCACACCAGCTTGTATCCAGACACAAGTCTCCACCAATGTTGCACGTCCACACCAGCTTGTATCCAGACACAAGTCTCCACCAATGTTGCACGTCCACACCAGCTTGTATCCAGACACAAGTCTCCACCAATGTTGCACGTCCACACCAGCTTGTATCCAGACACAAGTCTCCACCAATGTTGCACGTCCACACCAGCTTGTATCCAGACACAAGTCTCCACCAATGTTGCACGTCCACACCAGCTTGTATCCAGACACAAGTCTCCACCAATGTTGCACGTCCACACCAGCTTGTATCCAGACACAAGTCTCCACCAATGTTGCACGTCCACACCAGCTTGTATCCAGACACAAGTCTCCACCAATGTTGCACGTCCACACCAGCTTGTATCCAGACACAAGTCTCCACCAATGTTGCACGTCCACACCAGCTTGTATCCNTTTTTTTTTTTTGCTAAAATAAATCAAATATTTCTCCAGTAGAAACACAGAGCTTAATTTTCTTCACATAGTGACCTCAACAGTTGTCGAATATCTGTCATGAGTATACCGGCATTATCAAACAAGCTTTTTAAACGAATAGAAACAGTTGTCATTAAATTCCAGAACACCCTTGAGAGATATTCAAGAAAGTTTGAGGTCACCATGTAAATAAAATTAAACTTTATGATTGTACGGGAGCAATATTTTATTTATTTTAGCCAAAAAAAGTTTTACTATAAAAACTGCAAAAACACTGACCTTTTCTCACGCCCCCTTCCATCCTACTTTAATATTTTTAAGTTTTTGTTGTTGGTGCTGTTATTTTAAAGTTTTTTTGGAATTTTCTTTGTAATTTATAGGTGTTATGAAAAATTTTAGGTCTTCAAAGAAGTCCGGGCTCAGCTCATATACAATATCTTGAGTGCACTGATTGAGTATACATTAGTCTCCAGTCAATATCTTGAGTGCACTGATTGAGTATACATTAGTCCCCAGTCAATATTTTGAGTGCACTGATTGAGTATACATTAGTCTCCAGTCAATAT
>CABFWO010006840.1:0-11436 GCA_902155825.1 Timema genevievae | reverse complement strand
CCCCCCCCACTCCCCCGTTCCCTTTTCATTCTTCACAGCGTCGTTATTCCATTTTCTCATCATCCATTCTTTTTTTTCTATCCTATTCCATTATTCTCAACATTATTGTAAGCTATCAGTTTTTTTATCAGGTACTTTTAGGTTGGGTTTTTTTGCTGTGAAAAACGACTTCTCATGTCCTACGCATTCACGTTGTTTCAACAATGTTTTGTTGTTGTTTTTTGTGCACCACGTTTTACTACCTTGGTCGTCATTAGTGAGGGGGAAATGCCCCCCCACTTCCACCCAATAATCTGCTCAAATGTGACACTCTTAGTAATGAACTGAATTTGGGCAGGACCCGCGCTCTCGGTGGAATGTAAGGACAGTCAATTTCAACGGTAAAAGTTCTGGAAAATGTTCCTGTTATACTTACTCCATGGCACTAAGAACGCAAAGTTCATTGCCGCACTCACAAAAGTACGACATCTATCTCTATCTTGAGCTAGTTCTATCCAGTCCACCTCATTACACTCTACCTCTATCTTGAGCTAGTTATATCCAGTCCACTTCACTACAACCTATCCCTATCTTGAGCTAGTTATATCCAGTCCACTTCACTACACCCTATTCCTATCTTGAGCTAGTTCTATCCAGTCCACCTCATTACACCCTATCTCTATCTTGAGCTAGTTATATCCAGTCCACTTCACTACACCCTATCCCTATCTTGAGCTAGTTCTATCCAGTCCACCTCATTACACCCTATCTCTATCTTGAGCTAGTTATATCCAGTCCACCTCACTACACCCTATCTCTATCTTGAGCTAGTTCTATCCATTCCACCTCATTACACCCTATCTCTATCTTGAGCTAGTTCAATCCAGTCCACCTCATTAAATCCTATCTCTTTCAGGTCTCTTTTAATCCCCCATCTGTGTCTTTCCACTACTCTCTTTCCATTGGGCTTACCAGTCAATACCTTAATTAAACGCTGTTCTAGATTCTTTCATTCGCGCTGTATGTTCTGCCCAACGTAACCTTCGAGATTTGACCTACCCTAACAGTGTCGGGTAGTGAGGACAGGGTAAATAACTCATTATTATGTAACCTCCTCCATTCTCCACGCCCTTCACCCCTTTATGGACCAAATATTTTCCTAAGCATTTTGTTTTCAAACACTCTAAATTTCTTCTCTTTATGTAAGGTAAGAGAACATGATTTAAAACGTCAAATAGCAACCGATATCATTTTTTTTAATGTGAATACAGAGTGAGCCTATTCTTTGATAAAATGTTCGGACTTGTTCAGGACCATTTAAGACATAGGTTGGATGTATACCTAATTCATACGCTTTCATAATGAGTTTAAATGATATTTACTCCTTGCCTAATGTCCTAAATTATATGATTTATTAGACTGAAATAAAACAAAGGAAAACAAGTGTTAAATGGATGCAGATCGTGGTTACTGACTTTGAGCTTACCACATCATGGTCAATTAATGTAAATCACAATTTACTCTCAGAGCAGAATATTTCAAAGTAATTTATCGCATATTCTGCCGAAAAACACTTTTATTTTCTATTATATTATACTTACACTTCCAAATCAAGGACAAAGTTTTTGTATACTAATATACCCAATTAACAGTGTTGGACAATTTCTCAAAACAGTAATAATTTAATTCATTGTGTATCATAAACATTAAATATATTACTGTATTTTAATTTACGATATGATAAAAGTGAGTAGCACTAAACAAATAATTGACATTTACTGTATTTATACATCCTTGAATTGTAAGCATTTCAATCACTACCATACTTGTGTTTTAAATCAATTTTGATATTATGGAAGTACTTCATATTTTTACCATGAATACGTATTCCATAAAAAAGGGAAATTATTAATCTTGAAATAACTTTGACTGTTATTAATATAAATCAAGTAAGGATGTGTGTAATGTATTTTTAGCTTTGTCATTCTTATTTGAAAGATTTACTTTTCTTTTGTGTCAACCACTCTACTCAATGTCACCAATAATTGTGTAATAAAGTTGTCCTTTTTAAAAAGAAATTAAAGATTCTCACTAAATAATGATGTAATCACGTTTCCCTATTTCGCGAGTATAGTAATTGTTTTTGACTTATGATCGCTGGCTCTACTATGACATCCTTTCATTGCGTTACCTCGTGGTGTTGGGTGACGTTAATTGCAGAGAAAGTTCACTAAATATCAAGTTTATTGTGTATAGTAATAATAATAATAATAATAATAATAATAATAATAATAATAATAATAATAATAATAATTCAGTGACAAACAAGGATAGATCGTTAAACTAGTGATATAGCTTTGTTAGCTCAACAAACACTTCCAAAGACATGAGGTAGAAGAAGTTCCTTCTTGGGGATCCTACTCTGGGACCCAATAAAAGTGTTCCTTCCCCTCTAAACTCCAGGGACAGACAGTCAGAACTATGAGCGCCACTGTCTTCGGTTCAAGGGCATTTAAAACGAAAAGATTCATCATAATTTCAAGGTAAACGTTTTTTTTACAATTACAATACTTTCTCTCTCTATGAAAAAATTCAGAAATTAAACTAATTCTGTATCTTTTGTCGCATAGCCATTGAATTAATTGGTAACCGTGCATTTATCAGAAATAATAATGCATTGCACTATTAAGACCAATGTAAAGAGAATAGCAAGGTAGCACCACTGGAGGAATTTGAACACGTCATTGCTGACGTCACAAGACACACAGCACTTATATTTTAATGCTAAAACAGCCAAACATACATATTTTTAATATTAGAGTAGGGAAGTTAATTGGACTAATTGGTGTGGATTTTACAAGTTCATTTATTATTGAGAGTTCCAAGATGTGACCTGATTTCTAACAATTTAGTTTGTCTTCCATATAGCTTTGTGTATATAACGTGCTGTCCTGTGTACTGTGTGACGTCACCCGCTCAGCCATTAAGATGGTGCTTGCTACCTTCTATTGTTTCTACATTGATTAACATTATGGTTAATTCAGACAAATATTCGAGATGCTAAGCTTACGATTATAAACATTAACAACGTGAACGCATGAGTAAAATTACAAATGAGGAATTTTAACTTTGAGAAATTGAAAAATTTAATTTATTAAAGGTACCTACTCGGAAATAATTTAAAAGAATGTAAAATTAATTTCTCATTTTTACCATTTATACCTTCAAACATTTAGTCACTTATTTTATGTTTTGTCAGAGCTTTGTTACGTCACGTTGAGGGTCATTGAATTAATGAACTTTAGGTGATAGATTCGTTTATAGTTTTAAACACTACTTACCTAAAGTAACTATTACTAACGCAATCATATTTGCGAGGCGGAAGTTATTCTGCATGTGCCATTACAGGAATCAAAATTAAGGTCAACATACAGAATACTAAACTGTAATATACTGAACAAAATATAATCTTAGAGTTTTGTTGAAATATAAACGATGCAATAATAAACTAATTATGCTTTTGGACTTTTTAGCTAAAAATTAAGTATGGTCAATAACAAGATTTGTTTAGAAGTGCCAAGTTTAAATTTTATTAAAAAGTTCGGCTTACCCAAAAATGTAAAAAGCTATAGCTCTCACGGAAGTGTGAAGAAGATATAGCAGTGTCTCGCGGAAGTGTGAAAAAGATATAGCAGTGTCTCATGGAAGTGTGAAGAAGCTATAACAATGTTTCACGGAAGTGTGAAGAAGATATAGCAGTGTCTCGTGGAAGTGTGAAGAAGATATAGCAGTGTCTCGTGGAAGTGTGAAGAAGCTATAGCAGTGTCTCACGGAAGTGTGAAGAAGATATAGCATTGTCTCCCGGAAGTGTGAAGAAGATATAGCAGTGTCTCATGAAAGTGTGAATAAGCTATAGCAGTGTCTCACGGAAGTGTGAAGAAGCTATAGCAGTGTCTCGCGGAAGTGTGAAGAAGATATAGAAGTGTCTCACGGAAGTGTGAAGAAGCTATAGAAGTGTCTCACGGAAGTGTGGAGAACTATAGAAGTGTCTCACGGAAGTGTGAAGAAGATATAGCATTGTCTCCCGGAAGTGTGAAGAAGATATAGCAGTGTCTCATGAAAGTGTGAATTGTCTCATGAAAGTGTGAATAAGCTATAGCAGTGTCTCACGGAAGTGTGAAGAAGCTATAGCAGTGTCTCGCGGAAGTGTGAAGAAGCTATAGCAGTGTCTCATGAAAGTGTGAAGAAGCTATAGCAGTGTCTCACAGAAGTGTGAAGAAGCTATAGCAGTGTCTCACGGAAGTGTGAAGAAGCTATAGCAGTGTCTCGCGGAAGTGTGAAGAAGCTATAGGAGTGTCTCGCGGAAGTGTGAAGAAGCTATAGAAGTGTCTCATGGAAGTGTGAAGAAGCTATAACAGTGTCTCATGGAAGTGTGAAGAAGCTATAGCAGTGTCTCACTGACAGATGATTAAGGTAATTGTAAAACATTGTCTCAATGAGACAATAGTTATAATAGAACTGCCTCAGCCAAGACAAACTTCACCTGGAACAGGAGAGAGAGGTTAAGACATTGGTTAGTGAAGTTATGGTCATAGCTGGGGCCCTTGACGATCCCTAACTGGTCATAGCCGGGGCCCTTGAAGGTCCCTCACTGGTCATATCTGGGGCCCTTGAAGATCCCTGACTGGACTCATTGCTGGGGCCCTTGAAGATCTCTGACTGGCCTCATAGCTGGGGCCCATGAAGGTCCTTCACTTGTCATAGCTGGGGCCCTTGAAGGTCCCTTAGTGGTCATAGCTAGGACCCTTAAAGGTCCCTCACTGGTCATATCTGGCCCCCTTGAAGATCCCTGACTGGACTCATAGCTGGGGCCCTTGAAGATCTCTGACTGGCCTGATAGCTGGGGGCCCTTGAAGGTCCTTCACTTGTCATAGCTGGCAGAGGGGTCATTTTAAGGTTCTCATAGTGGTGGGAAGGGGTGAAATATATGTTTTGATTCAGATTAAACATCAAACGCTCCAAATCTATAAAAGTTTATGGTCTTTGACAAGTTAACCTTTGACTAGAATGTCGATTCTATATAATTCTATAGAACTTTCCACAGTAAAAGGTTTAGAATACATTCTCACGCTCAGCCATTGCTACAACGATCCACTAGTAATTTATATAAATACACTAGAAATAAAATAGCTTTAATTATTATTTCATTCATAAAAATAATGTTAAGGGTGCTGTAGGGTAGAGAACTGAGGTTTGTTGCAGACGTTTAGAAATCCCACATTATTTAAGAAGTGGTTCGATATTTTTAGATATAGTTCCCACTAAAATATAGGCGAAAGTCATCCACAGGCTTCTGACCAGTTAAAAAGTATAAATTTTTATTTAAAGTTTAAAAAAATGCATCAACGTCTTACCCAAAAATGTGTACTTCTGAGATTAAAGTAAAACGTTATAAACCTAGATCTAGCGTTCCTCTATTAAAGAATACAAGTTTTGATGGGTCTACGTTTTATAATAATGCGAGACGGTTTTATTGGGCCTATGTGAGTTATCAACATTGTTATTTTTATAATAGAAAGATTCACCACGACCTTCTTAGAAGGAAGACGAGAAAAAGAACGCAGATAATATCCACCCTTTTTACGAGCACCCACTGCTTACGTCCAATTGCTCAAACAAGTAAGATTTGACGTCCTTCTTGATGCAAAGTGGAGTAATAGATACCATAAATGTCTTATGTCCGATATCAGTAAAGCAAACACTAGTTCTAATGTTAATTATGGTTTCAATGGTTGTATTCAAAGCTAACACAAACTGAAGAGTCCTCTTAACCTTCGAACTTATTTACACTGTCATTTCAAAAACAACATTTCATCTCCGACAATCTCCAAGTGGCTGCTTCACAAATCTTGTGGTCGAAATTCCACATTCCCGGACCCCGTCATCGGCTCTTACGTCACGCATTTTGGATTAAATATTTTTTGATTTAACAGACGTTTTCCTGGGATAGCGAGATTGTTACCTTCGACTTGTAACTGGTTATTTGTCTGGTAAATTGTGAAACTGTTTCCTAGATGTATAATTAAGCTTTTAAAAAACTTCCGTGATGAGGGAAAAGGCGTTAATTCTTACAATAACAGCGGTTAGATTGAAATAACTAGGATTTTAATACTTTGACAAAAATCTGTAAAATATAACAAATTGTGGACTATCATAATGTTCAATCTAAAGTTATAAATAATTCATATAAACCGCTAATTTACGGCTGTTATAATATTATAGTCGTAATTAGTAGAGAAGTTGATAACAATATGGCGTGCCAAATATGATGTAAAAACAGATTAATAATGCTAAGACCTGATTTGGTGGTTGAAATAAGGTGTGTCGCGAACCCTTCAAAGGTGTGCCGATAACCCTTCAAATATGTACCACTTACCCTTCAAAGGTGTGCCGCCAGATATTGATCAAAATGTAACCGTCTTATCCTTGCAAATTAATTAATATTATGGAGGTGTAAATCTTTGTAACTACGGGAAAGTTCGTCCTGGGTTCGATTCCCATGTCCCGGTATCATTTTTCAACTAATTTAAATTAATTCTGCAAATTACTATTACTAACTCTTGCGGACATAAAATTCAACTAGCCAACTCAAACATAAACTGTGTCGCCTTGACCTTTATGCGATCTTGTATTGTCGCGATAACTAGAAAAATGTGCTTAGCTCTTATATTAAAATATTCATAATCACTGTAGTTCATGATTTTGTTTATTTAATAGCATAAAATAAACTAAGAAAATAAAAACTTAAATAATATATTCATTTTAATTTTATTATTATTATTATTATTTAGCACCCGTTCGGGTTATACGCTTAAGTACTAATTACACTAATGGATTAGGAATTGGGAAGGTTGAAGTTAGAGGAAGTGAACCCGCATTTGCGTGGAGGGATAGTGGAAAACCGTTTAGGAAAAACCGCCCCCAGTTCACCCGACCGAGATTCGAACCTCGATCTCCCCGTCCTCGGTGGTCTGGCTCAACACGACTGGCGCGTTAGCCAACTACGCCACCGAGGCGGGTTTTAATTTTATTGATAAAAAGTTTTTTTTAATTTTAAAACTTCCTATTTTAGAAAAAAAACTGTGTTTTCTTTTAACAGATAACGATTAATATAATTATAATTACAGTTATCATGCTAACTTGAGACCTGAGCGTTAGAACATACACACTAGAGCTTGTATGATGTGTGATAGACTTTATCTTGATGTGCTATTGATTGCATAGGATTACAATCATGGTATTGTCACTTATAAGTTTACGTTTGACTCGAGAAAAAAATATTACGCTTCCTGTATCTCGATGTGTATGGACTCTACTCTTATACTAGATCTTCTCTACAGAGATAATAGCTTAATTGACTTCAAATTGAGGGTCAGAGAGATAACGAATAAAAAATCTAGGAAGTTAAAGATAATTACTGCTGTTTAGGTTTTGACTTGCTTTTAAATAAACTAAATTATTATGTTCATTTTTCCCCGAGGAAGAAACTGATGAAATGCTAAATTTTGAACATAGCACTGTATGGAGCAGAAACTTTGACTCTCAGGAAGACGAAAACTAAATACTTGGAGAGTTTAGAAATGTAGTGATGAAGAGGACTTGATAAGATACGGTGGACAGACAGACAGGGTGACAAATGAACAAGTACTAAGAAGAGTGGGTGAGAAGATCAGGTGGACTAGACAGACAGGGTGACAAATGAACAAGTCCTAAGAAGAGTGGGTGAGAAGATCAGGTGGACAGACAGACAGGGTGACAAATGAACATGTCCTAAGAAGAGTGGGTGAGAATATCAGGTGGACAGACAGACAGGGTGACAAATGAACAAGTCCTAAGAAGAGTGGGTGAGAAGATCAGGTGGACAAACAGACAGGGTGACAAGTGAACAAGTCCTAAGAAGATTGGGTGAGAAGATCAGGTGGACAGACAGGGGGACAAGTGAACAAGTCCTAAGATGAGTGGGGGAGAAGATAAAGTGGACAGAAAGGGTGACAAATGAACATGTCCTAAGAAGAGTAAGTGAGAAGATCAGGTGGACAGACAGGGGGACAAGTGAACAAGTCATAAGAAGAGAGGGTGATAAGAGAACTATTTTGGATGTGATTCTTCGGTACAAAGCAAACTGGATCCTAGGAGGAACTGTCTTCTGCACGTCATAGAAGGAAAGGTTGAAGAAAAGAGGAGCTTAGGAAGGAGGAGGATTAAAATACTGGCTGACGTGAAGGGAAGAATAACATTCTGGGAGCTGAAGGAGGAAGCAGAGGATCGGACATATTGGCGGTCAAATTTTACTGACAAACGGAATTGACCTGTCGGAAGATAGAACACATAATAATAATTTATCTAGCAGGTTAACGACAGAGCAGCAAGATCACGAGAAGGGACAGTCTTAAAGCCAGCGAGATACTCTGCAAAGCCACAGACAAGTAAGAAACAGACTCTCAACCTTACGGGGGTTTCGCTGCGCTCCTTTTGCCAGCTTGAGTCCTTCAACACTGGGCTTCGCTAGTGTCACTGCTGGTTGATGATAGGACTAACCGCAGCGATCCTAGCGTTTATAAGGTCTTAAGAAAACAGTGGAATCTTATATCTGAGCTCTTGTCTTCGTGCCCGTGTCTCCAAGACCCGGGGGACCCTCAGATGCCTGTGCTAGTGTATCCAAGACTCTAGGAACCCTCAGATGCCTGTGCTAGTGTCTCCAAGACTCTAGGAACCCTCAGATGCCTGTGCTAGTGTCTCCAAGACCCGAGGGACCCTCAGATGCCTGTGCTAGTGTCTCCAAGACCTGAGGGACCCTCAGATGCCTGTGCTAGTGTCTCCAAGATCTGAGGGACCTTCAGATGCCTGCACTAGTGTATCCAGCTCCTTGATGCTGCTCCCCGGGGTGCTCTAGAAGGTGCTGGACCCGCACTAGCAGTTTGGGTGCACGATACACGTACTGTACAGCTGATGCGACTGGAGGTTAGGAGTTCTACGGACAGGTTGCTATTTGGAGTGTAATGTCCCCCAAGGGCGGGTTGCTATTTGGAGTGTAGTGTTCCCCAAGGGCCAGGATGTAGGTGACTGCTCTGTGTTGAAGAGTCGAGTCCTGGGGACTCTAGCAGGTTCGGTTCTCTACGTCTATGGCAACCGACTGATTTCCAGGGAGAGGCAACGACCGCTGCAGTCTTCATTTGTAGAGTCTTGTGTGGACGACCATTCTTTACGCGCGTTATTAACTATCGGGGTGTGGGAGTATGTATTATTAACTACCAGTGTGTGTGTGGTAGTATGCGTTATTAACTACCGGGGTATGAGAGTAGGCGTTATTAACTACCGGTGTGTGTGGGAGTAGGCTTTATTAACTACTGAGGGTGTGTGAGTAGGCGTTATTAACTACCGGGGATGTGGGAGTTAGGCGTTATTAACTACCGGGGTATGGGAGTAGGCGTTATTAACTACAGGGGATGTGGGAGTATGCATTATTAACTACCGGTGTGTATGTGAGAGAGAGAGTATGCGTTATTAACTACAGGTGTGTGTGGGATTAGGCGTTATTAGCTACCAGGGGTGTGTGATTAGGCGTTATTAACAACCGGGGTGTGTGGGAGTAGGCGTTATTAACTACCGGGGATGTGGGAGTTAGGCGTTATTAACTACCGGGGTATGGGAGTAGGCGTTATTAACTACAGGGGATGTGGGAGTATGCATTATTAACTACCGGTGTGTGTGTGTGTGTGAGAGAGAGAGAGTATGCGTTATTAACTACAGGTGTGTGTGTGGGATTAGGCGTTATTAGCTACCAGGGGTGTGAGATTAGGCGTTATTAACAACCGGGGTGTGTGGGAGTAGGCGTTATTAACTACAGGGGGTGTGGTATTAGGCTTTATTAACAACCAGGGTGTGTGAGAGTAGGCGTTATTAAATACAGGAGTGCGGGAGTAGGCGTTATTAACTACAGGGGTGTGTGGGAGTAGGCATTATTAAATACAGGAGTGCGGGAGTAGGCGTTATTAACTACCGGTGTATGTGGGAGTAGGCGTTATTGACTACCGGTGGTGTGGGATTAGGCGTTATTAACTTCGATTCGAGTTTCAATGAAATCATGAGTTTTAGAGCAGTAAAGAGAATTATATGTACAAGAAAAATTTCAAGTTGAATTTATGAAAAAGATATATGCATAACACTTAAATGAATAGGCCTACAAATATAATTTTTTACCCACTTCGGTGGCCGCATGGTCTAAGGCGCTACTTTTGCAGTAGGGTAGACCACCGATGACGGGGAGATGGAGGTTCGAATCTAGGTCGGGTGTACTGAAGGTTGTTTTCTACAATTGTTTTCCACTTTCCCTCCACACAAATGCTGGTATATTTCCTATAAATATAACCTTCCTCATCTCTAACCCATCAGCGTAATTAGTACATAAGCGTATAGCCTGAACGGTTAGTGAGACGCGGTGATAAAATAATAATAATAATAATAATAAACAAACATCTTTTTTTAATTATTATTTTGTGAAAAATTTATAATCACACCAATTCAAATCTTTAATAAATTTTATATAATTACTCTACAATTTTTTCTAATTAAATAAAAGGAAATATTGAGGGACTCTTTTTGTCATGAAATATATCTTAAAAATTAATAAAATTAATTAATTTTTGAGGAAAAGGTCGAAAATTCCAAGTACTCAAATTTTTCGAATTTTGTAAAAATCTTCAAGTCGAGCTCGAGCAGCTACTAAACATGAATTTCCAGTGCGAGCTCCTTAACTTGGCCAGAATAAATAGGAAGGTTAAATTTTATTTACTTTTAGCTTGAAATGAAGATACGTAGATAATGGCTTCATATATTACAAATACAGGAATCCATAATGATTACTTTAAAACATCTAAAAATCTGTATTCGAGTGCAAAATAAAGTTTAACACAAATTAAATAAAAATGTATATACAAATAATTTAAAAAGATGTAAACGTTTGTCCAACTATGTCGCACTAAGGGGTTTTTAAAAACAAGTTTCAATCCAATTTGTGTCGATTGTGAAACCTGATGTTGTGGAAAGGTGTGTGTTAATTTGCGGTGAGCTAATATTATATTGTGTAGTAAACAAGTATCCCCCCTCTCTCTTGGTGCAGTTGAGAGTAATCATGACCTCAACCATCTTTCCTCCCCATTCCTGGCACGACGACCTTGAAGGCCATCAGAATGACCTTGACGGTCGGAAGACGTGCTGTCACGACTCAGCATCACTCACAATGACGACACTAGCTATATTCGGCTTATAACTTTTCATATTTTATACAAAAAGAGAAAAATAACCTTCTTAGTAGAGAGCATTAGCGGCGACCCCGTCCACACACTCATTTCGGAATGTTTAATACATTTTGCAGTCATTTTAACACCGATAGCCTTT
>CABFWO010006839.1:0-30791 GCA_902155825.1 Timema genevievae | reverse complement strand
CGTTGAAAACAGCAAACCGCTACAGACGCTCGAACAAGCCAGGAACACGTAAGGGAGGCAGGACGATACCTTGCACTCCCATCCCACATGGTACCTAACAAATGTGGCGAGTACCGTGTTGAGCACGGACGTGAAAGAGAACGAGTGATTACGTCACTAAACTACGATATGTATTGATAGATAGAACAACTGATGTAAACTACGGTGGTTCAATCTGAAAATAAAGATATATCTAACAGGGGGCTTCTTGGCCAGATATTCTAACGGTCATATGAAATAAACATACAGTCAATTAATGAACTTTCGTTATTATTTTTATCAAAAAATTATTCCTTTTTTAATTTTTTTTTCAAAGTATCCACTAAAGAAATTAATCCACGACCCTCTGGGTACTGTTCATAGATCCCTCGGGATCCACGCAGTACAGTTTGGGGACCACTGTACTATAGTATATCTTGTTGCCACAACCGCAAAACAAAAAGAACAACAGTTTTACTAACATATTTTGTTCTTTCAATAAGTTATGAAAACTCCATTCATACAGTAAACCTAGGTGAAGTATTATTAGAATCGTTTGCTAATTCTTATTGATAATCTGGTATTACCAAGTACATAATAACCATTTCCAAATTGGTTAGTATTAATCATTTTCAACCAATGTTCGCAATAAAGAACCTTCTGCTTGTTATCAGGTACCAAGTCTCCTACAGGGTATATTAGGGTATAATTAGGGACTTAAAGAGTGGGGTACCTTGGGAGCTCAAACCACTTCAATAGTAGAATATTATTAATAAAGTATTTGTTGTATTCCTCGTCAATGCCCAGGATAGTAGCTTATTGTAGTCATGCAATTCATTACACCTACACATACAACTTTGCTTCAAAACACTTCCAATTGCTTCAAGACGGAGATTCAATGTAAAAAAAGTTACCATATCCTCTAGGACAGGCGTCAGCAATAGGTATATTATGCAACAATTTTCGGTCGATCACGTAAGAAAACTATAACGTTACGAAAAGGCAAGCTTACCTTGCATTACTCCACTATGGTACAGTTTATAAGATAGGGCCATAGTGTAATCAGTCAAGGTAAGACTGCTAACTTTCATGGTAAAGGGAGTGTAAATTTTATTTATTTTATGTATTTTATATAAAGGCGAGGACATGAATATTGGAGGAAATATTGAATTCAAGATTTGAATACAGGATGTATGGAAAAATAATAATTAAAAGTAGAGTGGAGGGACGAAGGGTAATCGCACGACCTTTGATAATCGTAAAAGTTGATCGGGTCCCCAAAAAGGTTGCTGACCCATGCTCTAGGAGGACTTTACTACGACCCCCTGCATGCATCTACAGACCTTTGTTTAGTCTAATAGCGCGTCCACCTATTCAACTAAAAACTAAGTATTCGATTCCCAATACGACCGAAAAATTCATCTCATCTCAAATTAGGGGTTAATATTTCTTCCCAATTATATATTGATGATATGATGAATGGGTGCTAGTGTCGGTTTTAGAGTTAATTTAGTTTATAAATCGTATATAAATTATATTATTTTCCCATCCTCCACGTCTTGATAACAATAAGGCCTGTTCACACATTTACACTGATGGGGTAGGGATGAAAGAAGTTAGGCTTTAGTGAAAGTGCACCCGCTTTGTGTGGGAGGAGAGCGGGGACCCGCTAGGAGAAAAAAATTCAATAATACACCCGGCTGAGACTCAAACCCCTAAATCACCAGCAAACCAGAAATACACCTTTGCCCACGTGTCTACTGGTATAGCTAATGAATTATAAACAAATTACATACATCTATCACCCGCTTCCGTGGCTGCATGCCCTAAGGCACTACTCTCGTAATAGACTGACTGCCGATTACGGGGATCAAGGGTCAGTCGGGTGCACTGCAAGTTTTTTCCTAAATAGTTTTTCACTTTACGTTCACGCAAATATGGGTGCACTTCCTCCTAAGTTTGACCTTCCTTATCACATTAGAGTATTTAGTACATAGGCGTATAATCCGAATGGGGTGGTAAGAAAAACAACACATCCATCCTTTACGATTAATTTCAATTGGAATGTTTCGTTTCGGTCTGAACCTGCGGTCGACTAGTCCTACTATTACGTATATTCATAGTTTCACCTGTCACAAAATATTTGAAGTTGTTTCAGGACTCCTGGGTTTGATTCCCTTCACACGTTCGCTCGTAATCACTGTAAGAATATACATTAATAAGATTGTGTTGTCTATAAAACCTCAGAAGTCAATCAGTCATCTAGGGAAATAAACAACCATACCAAATAAAACCCTAACGATTCATTCTAGAATCTTCAGTTGACCCGTAATTATTATCATTACAGAAGTGTCCATTACAATAATTGAGCTCTTGATATGGTATGTTTGCTTCCAGTATATTTCCATTCTATGAGGTAATGTCTTTGAAGGTTATAATTCAATAATATCCTATTAAAAGGTATAGTAGACCGACAATATAGCGTGTTATTTTATCTTATGAGGTTTGATGTAGTGTAACTATAGTCCATTCGCCACTGGAGTTGGTAGGTGACAGAAAGAGTTATCAGATATACTCTTATCCCAGCAACAAGCTTGTCACTAGTCAGTCTGTTTTACTCTCTCTCTTCGTGCTCAACATCCTCTCTCTCTCTTTCTTCTGTCCACAAACAGTGTAACTAGTCTGTTTTACTCTCTCTTCGTGTTCAATAACTTTTTCTCCTCCCCCCAAAAGTGTTTGTTTACTGACCTAGATAATAAATATAATCAAAATACCGTAATAATATTATTGAAGGTGACCTGGTGGTCTAGAGGTAAGGTGTCAGACTTCTGTGCTGAGGTCCGGGGTTCAATCCCAGGTCCCGGCACAGATTTATCTGATTGCCAAACCCTTCCTTCACCTCTGACAAGACGTGTATTAATCACAGCTTGTGAATGTGAGGAATGCCAGGCCTCCACCGTGGTTCGGACTCCAGGTTAAACTGTAGGTCCTCCATTTCATCTCACAATCACCCTACCATTTCACATTAGCGTAAGTGCGTATAACCCGAACGGGTAGTAAGACGAGGTGCTAATAATAATAATAATAATATTGAAATCTCAAGAATTGGTGTTGCTGTCATTATTATATTATCATCCGGCTGTTTTTCCCACAATTGATATGGCTTCATGAAATCTTTTTTTATCTTTTAAACCTGTTTGTTAAAAACAAAATGATAGTCGTCTTTAGACACCATTTAATCTGTCAGTACATGTTTCTCTATTGTCACACTAATGCCCATATTTTATTTGGTTTACTTTCCAATATATTATAACACTAAAAAAGTCTCAATTTATTAACTAAAAGCCTGGGTTCTATAATTATTATGTCTCTAATACACCTCCGCTTCAGTGTGGATAAATGAGAGAGAGCGATATAGTAATTATTTTAATCAAACAAAAATTTGAGTACTTCTGCAAGCTTTCATTATATAACTCCCCTTTCTACTGTATTTGAGTTGAAACGTTAAGCTTCTCTGGTGATGTTGCTTGTTGTTGAAGCCACTTGTAGTTTATTTTGTGAGTTGAGATGGTTACGATGATGAATCCTCATCTTGTCGGGTTCCACTTTATAGTGTTGTTTTTGTGAGGGTGGGGAAGGTAGGGGACTCTCGGAGGCTGGAGTCTTGTTGTGCTCCGGCTTGTTAATATTAGTAAGGGCTGGCTTCTTAATTTATATATAATTATGAGAACTTGCTTTTTATCAAATTAATATTCTTTATTTATTATATTTATAAGCTCAACCCGGTACGGTAGCTCAATGACTCGAAATACTCGAACCTTTTTTATTCTTGAAAATATAGAGATTAATTTGACGCAGAACGTTTCTAAGTAGTGCCGTGGAACGACTGTAAGTTGATAGAATTTTTTTTACCATTCGATCACGGACCGTTCCCGTATAATACTGTAGAACGACTGTGTGACGACTTTCAAGAGAAACCTTCTTTTAATGTATATCTTTCCAAGGAAATTGTTCCAGAACCATGTTTTTTTTATGTTACACCATGGTCTATTCTTCGATAAGCGAAATAATGAGATGGAGCGAGAAAAAGAGAGACAGAACATGTCTTTTGGCCATGTTTCACAAGTGTCTGCTATAGGGGTGGAGATAACTGCGAATGATGAAATTTTGTTGTCAACAATACAAAAATAAATATCTCTAGTCACCCAACTGTGAGAAGATTTCCTAACACATATAGATGCTTTGAGTTGTATATATTTCGAAAATATTCATTAATTTTAAAATACACGAAGGGTGGAAAATTTTGATTAAAATGATTACCAAATGAAATTCTATTTAATTACAGAGTACAGTCCAATTTCCATGGGAATATCCTTTTAGACAATTAATAACACTTTTTTTTGCGCCAAACATTGATAACATTCTACTATATTGTTAGTGTTAGTGATAGTAGTCTAATACGCCCTATCGTTCCACCCTCGAGGCTATCAATTGCCTTACTTTCCACATTCGGTTGATTTATCGTTATTCCCCCACCAACATCCTGGGGTTGTCGGTGGTGTGTCAGTTATTTCACCCCCAAGACCATGACCCCGCATCGTGGGAGGGCCACCGGATCCTACCCAGGGCTCATGGGTTTAGCCCATTTTATTTTTATCTGTGCCCCAGCCTCATTAGATTTTAATGTGTGCTCATTAGTTTTTAATGTGTATCCCAATGTTTTGGGTGCGGACTTGGGCGTAGGGACCTCCTCCAAGCCGAGAGCAACTATTTGATTATGGGGAGGGTTTTGGGTGGTAGTTTATTGGTGTGGGAATATTTTAGTTATTGGTAGGAGGGCGTGCAGTCTCGGGCGTGGGGAATTCCTCCCGCGACGTGTCGAGGGCTAGGAATCATCCTCTCTCGACGAATGTCAAACGTAAAGTGATGCCCACTGTGAGTTATTCCCCGGGGGTCCCATGTAATGCTCGATGACTAAACAGGAAAATACGGGTTATCACTGGCTCAGTAGGGGTGTGGTGTGTCATACCCCTCCACCGAGACTAGCCCCTGGATCCACATCCCGGCATCGTTAGAGGGCCACCACAGTATCCTAACCACTAGTTAGGGCTGATGGGTCTAGCCCATTTGATTTTATGTGTGTTCATTAGATTTTAATGTGTACCCCAGCCCCATTAGAATTTAATGCATAACCATTGGTTGTTTATGCGTGCCCATTTGATTTTATGTGTGCCCATTGATATTAATGTGTGCCCATTAGTATTTTATGAGTGCCTATTGAATCGAAATGTCTAAGACTAGTGTGGGAGGGGGAGCGTGCAGTCTCAGGCACTCCTCCGGAGACGTGTCGGCCCATGAGGGCGGGGGGCATCCTCTCTCGACGATTGTCTAACATAAATTGTGAGCTATTGGCAATGTCTCATTGTGATTTTCCCCCCTTCAAGTTTGACCCCCTTTCCCCATCCGGGGCCCCACTCGGTGGTAATTATACTAAACATGTTCAAATAGAAAAATACTGGCTAGCACTGGCTCAGTACGGCGTTGTGATTTTTCGTAACCCTCTTTCCACATCTGGGTGCCCCAGATCATTACTCAGTGGTGATTATACCAAACATGTTCAAACAGGAAAAATATAGGCTAGCACTGGCTCCGCTGTGATTTTACCCGACCCCCTTTCCACATCCAGCATCGATCACGGATGAATATATAGGGGGGTTCGCTTGGTCAACTATTTATAAGTGTCTGTAGAGCGGATCAAGTTGGACAAGTTACAGCAGCTGGTAAATATTGTTGACGCCTTGCAGACCGTAAAATTGTATGATCTAATCGCAGATCAAACGTACTCGGTGGATAAGTAAAACGCAGTTGATACAAAGTTCGGTAGACGCCTAATAGCATATCTAGATGGTGAGTATAATATTCTTAATATTCTTAATATTCTTAAGATAGCTCAGTTTGTGAGTAGAGGACGTTGCTGCTTGAGCGAGAGTGTTTTTTTCTCTCAGGGATATTTATCTACACAGTTTCTTTCGCTTCATCTCCAGTTGCCATCATGTCATTTAAATTCAGCATTTGTGAGGGGTCCTACGCAAAGCTCTCCAACCCTATTCAACACAAATATCAATGTCATCAAACACCTCCAACCAGAGGTTCACCAGGATGCCAGTTGGAACGAGAAGGTATTGTGCAGTGCATTAGACTAGATCGAGAAAGAGAAATGCAATCGTGTCAAGTGAAAGAGAAAAACCAAAATTATAACGTTGTGCTATCGAAAGAGGCCAGCAATGAACCGAACGTTATTGTGCTTGATGCTGTGGGAAGAGTAAAAATGCCGGGTAAAAACATTGTAGATATTGTCAATAGGTGTTCTAGCACCTCTCAGCTTGTCCTGAACTATTCTGGAGATAACTCATACTCTTTTTCTAGATGGTTGAAGAGATTATATTCTCTCCTGGTGTTTTTATGACGTAAAAGAGGGATTATATATTTTTCTTGCTATCACAATTATTTTCACTCTAATCTCTCAACTTAATTACCTTTAGTTGTCACAAAACCTAAATAATAATAATATTGCTGTTTGTAAAAAATCTCTACGTTGTTGTTGTTCTTGATGATGTTTTTTTGTTGTGGTTGCATGCGATGAATGTTTTAAATTGATTAATTGCTTATTGTCATTAAAAAATACAAAGAAAATGTTATTTTAAAAAAATTCCTAGAACATGCTGTTTGGAGATCCCTGGATATTCAAAGAAAGGGAAGACGTGATAACTTTGCCGGAATGAGATTGTTATACCGGTAAATGTTATGATTTATTGTTTACACATGTGAGTTAATATAACGTTAGCAAAAAACCTGCTTGATTGTATAATATATATATTTATATAATAATGATTAGAAAGGATAAATCAGAATATTATTATTGGTATTGCAAACAGTTTCACTGTTTGGATAGCGTTTATAAATTACCTAAATTTGGCTTAAGGTAAGGTGGAAAGTTCAAAAACACACACACACGTACAAAATCGCATTTAAATTATTATGATAAGCCAACATATGTGCACATGTATTCATTTTTTAATCACTTTCATTCTGCGCCATATAACGAATAAAATTAGTAATTATGACTTTTCAATATCTTGTGATAGCACAGACATATACATATTATTAAATGTCATTATTATTAATCATACAATAATTAAAATACGCTAATGGGGTAGGAATAATGAAGGTATTTATGTGGGGTAAATGTACCCGTATTTGTGTGGAGGGAGAGTTGGAAATAGTGTAATGAAAATACCCCCAGTTTATTGGGACAGTATTCAAACTCCCACCTCCTCAACCAACCACATCAGACGAGTTCCGCTTAGTTACTTGTACAGCTCACAAGACCTAATTAATATTGCTGAATGTCATTTAAAAATACCTTAATGCTTCTGTTGTATGCTATGAATGTATTAAATAAAATGTATTAATCACTTGCTGTTTGTCAATAAAATAACTAGTAAGATAATGTTATTATTACTACACATGTGTAGTTAGTTTATCTTTAGCAAAAAATATTTATCTAAGCTGTAGGATATGAGTAGTTTATAATTTTAACTAATAGGGGTTTAAGGTAAGGTGTCACATATGAACATATACACAAACACACACATTAATTTTTTCTTTTATAAATTGTAGTTGTTGTGACGTTAGATTGATACCCAAAGAGAAAGTAAAAGGATTTAATTATTTTAGAAACAATTGTTTTATTCTGAATGTTTCAACTTATCCATAATGTTTGAGACTGAGCTTCTAAGCTAAATAAACTTGTATTTATAGGATAGGAGAGGGGGTGTTTGGGTGTAGACGTTAAAACACAAACATAACAGTTTTATTATATTTATTCACACAAATAAAAGTTTTACAAACATAGCTCACACAATAAAAAGTATACATGGAATATTTATTTATACAAGTAAAAGTTTCAGAATATTTGTTTAACAAATATAGTCTACACCACGAAAAATATAATTGAAATATTTATTTACACAAATTAAAGTTTTAGGATATTTTTTACAACTATAGCTCACACCACGAAAATTATACTTTTAATATTTATTTACACAAATAAAAGTTGCTCATACCATGAAAAGAATACAGAGAATATTTAATTAGAAAAAAATTTTAGTTATAGAGTATATTGAAGTATATTATACATGTTTAGGAAACAATAATCAATTTCTTGAGGTCGTTACGGGAATAGTGGCCTCGGTACTAAATAGATCGGAAAAATATCAAAGTCAAAATAAATATATATAAACAAAGAGATGGTTTCAATTTAACATATGTACAAGAAAATAAACAAAATTGAATAGAATTAAAATAAATATATATATAAACAACTAATTCTATTTGGCTAGAAATAATAAGGTAGGTGTGTGCCGCTGTGCCCTTGGTGACCTAGAGTAATGGGCCTAATATGGCCAAGGGTGGACTGTGTCGTAATGTTGACACGAGCTCTATTGCCGCTGTGCCCTTGGTGACCTAGAGTAATGGGCCCAATATGGCCAATGGTGGACTGTGTCATAATGTTGACACTAGCTCTATTAAATAATGGGCGTGTCTAGCCAGTCCATTCCTTTTTGATGGGATTCAATGTGCTGCATTATTTTGTGAGTTTTGACACCCGAGTGGGAACCTTATTTTTGCCAACACAAGCTAAGGGTGTTTCATGTGTTTTAGCCTCTTCAAACTCGTTTGTTTCGGCTATGGACGCTAGTCGTCCCGTGTGGCACTAGTCACAGGCGTCACGGCACACCAGACTGTCCCTGAGTTCAGTGGAGAGGGGTTGACTGGTACTGGCGTGGTTAATTAAAAGTTTCCATGAACTATTGGGGTTTAATGCCTTCAAGATGATAATGAACCAAGATCTTATAATTACATGTTCCTTTTGTTATATATGTTCTACTTATTGTGTCAATCAATAAAATTTAAATAACTCTACAAATTCTTTGTATGTAAAATTGTACCTGACCTTTTATAGCCTAAAGTGAAGGGTACATAGTTTTGAAGTTATCATATTGTTATAGAGAATGAGATAATGTTCTATCATATACGATGAATATTTATAATACAATGATTTAAACAAAATTTTGTATTTTCAAATTAACTCATGTCTAAACTGTTGAAAGAGTTCAACCGTTTCCTGCCAGATGATCTGTTATCCAAACCACCTCTCCCTCTCCTCCCCAACCCCTTTTTGGCATTATCTTGCTTTCCATCTTTTTTTGTAAACCCAGCTACTCCCCCTTTCCCCAACCGATTTATATCCTGTTCAGGTAAAACCCTTGACTTTACACTAATTGTCTTTCACTTTATTACTACTATTACCTCCAAACCTGAGTTATTGAGAATGTTCCATGTGATGTATTTGCATGATATATGCTAAAAGTTTTTTTATAGAGTAGCCTTTATTCTGTTTAGCGTATACATAATTTGCATAAACAGTGTTTTCTTTATTAGATAAAACCTATTTGTATAACATTGGTTTGGTAAGAAGAGATGAAAATGCTTACACCCACCTCGGTGGCGTAGTTAGCTAACACACTACTTCGTGTAGAGCTATACTGCTGGGGACGGGAAGATCGAAGATCGAATCTCGATCGGGTGAACTGGGGTTGTTTAAAAAAAATGTTTTCCACTCTCCCTCCATGCAAGTGTGGAATTAACTTCTTCTATTTTCAACCTTCCCAATCCTTAACCCATTAGCGTAATTATTACTTAAGCGTATAACCCGAACGGGTAGTAAGATGCGGTGCTAAATAAATTTAAAAAAAAGATGCTTTCTATAAATAGCTTTATTCATGTTCTATAGACAAACATGACCTTTTCGTACTTACAGCAGAATTAATTTAGAAGATATTAAGATTCAGGAACGCATCCAGAAATTTAATTTAGGAGAGCGGGCCATGTGTGCCAAAGCTATTATTTCTTTTTCCTGAAAATTGTCATCAAATGATTTTAATTTAAGATTTCTTTATTTTAAAGGAAATTACACTCACATACACACAGGAATATACAGGTTGTTAAAAAAAAAAGGGTTCAGAAATTATGAATATTGTTGTGCATATTTAAATGAGTAATGGAAACTTAATGCTGTTACTTGCGTCGATACGTCGGTAAACAACAACAATAATAATAATAATAATAATAATAATAATGAAAAGTGTTTTAGAAATTATAGGTCCACATACCAAAGAGGTAAAGGCAATTTTTACTTTAGTAATAAAAAATAAATGGCACGGTGCACCACAAAGCATTTCTCTCATTTTTTTGTCTTGAAATAGACATTTACTAAATACTCGTAAGATTTGTGAAACGAAATAATAGGTACACACATTGTTGTAGACACACTACACCAAAAATCATAAATGAAATAATATAAACTGTTACTTACTCTATGGCATTATGAACCAAAAATTGAGAAAAGAGAAACATCTTTGTTAGCCAAAGAGCATAAGAATTAAATTAATTTTCAAAGGCCTGTATTAAAAAGTATATATATTTTTTATATCTCAGAACTTATTGGTTTTATAAAAATATATTTAAAATAAAAGATTTTTATCTTAATTAGTACTACAACTTTACAATGATAAGTGATTACATATCTCAAATAGGTGCGGAAAAATTGGGAATATTAAAAAACATTCCCTATGTAAAGTACCCTCAAAATCATGTTCATGAGAAAATTAAAATTTCCATCGTGTTTATAATGATAAACAGTGTTAAGATATAAAATTTAATCAAAATTGTTTAAGCGAATTTCGAGAAAATAGATTTATTCTCTTTTAGTCTTTCAATAAAATACCCTTAAATTTAGGGTTGGATATCTAATTCCAAAAAGCCCTCGGTAGGACCTTATGGAAACCCAAAATAGAAAGTCTTAGCCCAATCGGTAAAATTGTTTCGGCTCCAGCCCAAGCCAAGGTACAAACAGTCAGACAGACGGCATTGCTAGAACCACCTTTCTTGTTCAGATTTTTTTTAGCTCTTAGAATAAATGTTCTTTTAAGTATGGTGTTCAGAAAAAGTTAACAGTAGGTCCTATTTTTAAAGTAAATTAAGCGTACAGTGTGTACATCCTATTTAATTGAATTAACATTTAAAAAATGACAATTTTTCACCAACTTTGGCCATCTTTTTATGACTCGTTAATATTTTTAAAGATATTTCCAATTTTTTTTTACCAGCCTATCACCTAGAACAAAGTGTGGTTTTCGCTTTGGTTTTTCTATCTTCTGTACACACAAATTGTGGTGCACTTATTTAAATTCTAGCATCCTTATACCATGTATCTAAATAGTGTGCGCAAGTAGCAACTGTAAAAACTATGAAACTGAAAAAAAAGGCTATAATTTTTTAAATATAGTAAAGAAAATATTTTTTTATATAAACCTACAATAATAGATAAACTAAATAAAAATGTCACAATTGACTGTAAATAATGATTTCCAAAGGTAACTAGGAAAAATTGTATTTTGACAGGGATTCGAGCCCTTGTCCTTTGACTTTGGACGTCATTCTATAAAACACTTTGATTGCGGGTCAAAACTCTGCATCACTCCTTGGAGAGAATAACGTTGACAGCTTTTCTTTTGTTATGTAGCAAGCAACAAAGTTGAAAGGATTTTGGGATTAACTGTGGAATGTAAGGACACTCTGAAAAGGGCGGAGTATAGAAGGGGTGAGAGGGGTCAGTGAGGTGATAATACATAGTACTACTTGGAAATGAGATTTGCAAAACCTCGAGATGTCCATCCGAATCTTAAGTTGTTGTGAGTAATTTTGATGTTGAAATTAATATTATAAGGCCCCAAAGCGGTGGATACGTCAACATAATAAACATGTTACTACAGTCTGGTTATCTGGTGACGAGAAATTTGGGGCTGTAATCCCGACTGGATTTTAGAATTTGACACAAGTGTATTTTCCTAAATGGTTTCCCACTCTCAACATAAACGTCTGTAAATGTCTTCTAAATTATACCTTTCCTAGCCCTAACATATGTGTCGTTAGATGTGGATAGTCTTTTTTGGCATTAAATGTGGTTCACCCACTACACTCAAACATCATTTTAACAAGTGACCCAAATAAAATTTCAAACTTCCGCAAGAGGAGCAAATATATAACATTCCATAAATCAATGAGTGATTGGTAAGTAGGCCGTGCCAAGTTGATCCTCAAATTTTGCCGTCCCTTCTCCGTCCTTCCCCTCCTGAAAAGTTTCTGGTGGCCAACTTCAAGGGTGAGCCCTCTATTGAATTATATTAAAATAAATCAACTCACGCTGCCAAACTTTTTTCTAAACTTTTTTTACCTGTTCGGTTTTTCCACTAAATTAACTCTAGGGCTTTTTGTAAAAAGAGGTTTAGTGGTATTTTAATTTTCTTGCCTTTTATTTAATGTCGAGTTTGGCTTATTTTTTTTTTATCAAATAAGATTTTAATTGAATATTTTCGTCTTCTTTCTTTTACGCCATTTTAAGTCAAATTTGGGCTGCTAGCACGGGAGACTTGTTAATTTTAAAATACCACAAATTAATTTTATCATGATTGAGACATATTTATAAAAAGTAATTAAAATATATTTGTTGAAAATAGCATCTGGGCGAAGTTAATCGATCCCGAGACCTTTAACTTTACGCATTTATGTTATACCTCTGAGAGAACAAGGTTAATCCATTGTTCAGGTCAAAACATCGGCCTTAGTTTAACGTAGTCTATGATGGCTCAGTTGTAGATAGTTAAAGAGTTAAACCAAAGGTCGCAGGATCGACTCCCATGTCCAAGTGCCAATTTATAAAATATACTTAAATTAATGTTGCAGTCATCCATAGCAAACGTTAATTTCAATGCATTGTTTGCTTGAAGCTCTTAAACGATAATTTGGCATGACACAGTTTAAGCACTCAAAAATGTAGTGAGATGATGATTTTTACAGATTCCAAGCGGGAGTGCGGTCCAAACTGCGGCCTACGTTCACTGAAAATGTGTCCCTCACAATAGCCTGGAGGTAAATTAAAGGGAAAGCTTTGGTGGCAGACGTGAAATAATTAATTAATTTTAGCACCGCGTCTTACTAGCCGTTCGGGTTATACGCTTAAGTACTAATTACAATAATGGATTGGGAATTGGGAAGGTTGAATTTTGAGGAAATGAACCCGCATTTGCGTGGAGGGAGAGTGGAAAACCATTTAGGAAAAACCACCCCCAGTTGACTCGACCGAGATTCGAGCCTCGATCTCCCCGTCCTCGGTGGTCTAGCTCAACACGACTGGCGCGTTAGCTAACTACGCCACCGAGGCGGGTCAGATGTGAAATAGCTAATGATTCAAATTAAAATATTTAGTTAAACGTTCATGGTTGCATTTTATCATGTATTTATTTGATTAATATATAGGCTTATAGCCTAGATATACATTTAAAATGCTAAGCTGTTTTTTGAAAGTCTGTATGCGTGCATATTTCATAACACAGGTTTGGGAGTGTAAAGAAACTTTTTATTTGGCAGTAAAATTTGAAATATTATACCAAACAAAAATAGAATTTATATGTAAATATTGAAAATAATGTCTTTTCTTAGCACCACGTTTTATCTCCCGTTCGGGTTATACGCTATACTAATTACTCTAATTACTCTAATGATATTAGAAATGAGAAGGGTTATATTTATAGGAAGTGTATACGAATTTGCGTAGAGGGAGAGTGGAAAACTGTTTGGGAAAGCCACCTTCAGCACACCCGACCTAAATTCGTACCACTATCTCCACGTCATCGGCCGTTTAGTTTACTGTGAGAGTAGCGCGTTAGACCATGAGGTCACTGAATCGAGTAAATGGTTTATTAATTATATGTAAGCTTATATTAAGTTTATGGGATTACCAAATACATCTTCGGCCCGCGGGACAAACTGGTGATCAGATTTGGCTCTTGGGGTGAAAAATGTTGGACCACCCTGACTTCCGAATTAATCATACACCCCCCTGCTTCTATGACACGTGCTTTGTATCTATTTTAGTAGTACGTTATCACACTGGCTACTACTGACATCATCTAATCCTAGAGATGGCTTGATAAAACGGTAGCTTATGTGAAATGAACTTGTATTAGCGGGGACTGATAATAGGGAAAACCAAGTTGAAAAATCACATGTAGTAGCCCTCTCTTGATAATTATTATTATTAGCACCGCGTCTTACTACCCGTTCGGGTTATACGCACTTACGCTAATGTGTTATGGTAGGGTGATTGTGAGATGAAATGGAGGACCTACAGTTTAACGTGGGATCCGAACCACGGTGGAGGCCTGGCATTCCTCACATTCACAAGTTGTGATTAATACACATCTTGTCAAAGGTGAAGGAAGGGTTTGGCAATCAGATAAATCCGTGCCGGGACCGAGGATTGAACCCCGGACCCTCAGCACAGAAGTCTGACACCTTACCCCTAGACCACCAGGTCACCCCTCTTGATAATTAACTCCACCGGTATTCAAATCCAGGCCTCTCCATCAACAGCAACATAGTGCAACGCAATTTTAATACTTTAGACCACTCGGCCAACAGTTCGAGTATTATCTTAGTTTTATTCATAAGAATGTTACCATCATTCGTTCACAGAGAATATAATGGTACCATCCTGCACACCGGATCCGGACAACTGGGCGCAAAAAAAATAAAAAAAACACTTTTTTTAATAATTTTTTTTAGCATAATGCAATGCACTTTTTTCTTTTTAATTAAAAAAAGATGAGTAAAAACAAAAAAAATGCACTCCCTTTTTAATTATATATTTCTCAATTAAAATTAAAAAGTGTTGGGTATAAACTGGCATAAAAAGTGATAAATATAAACTAGCATAATGCAAAGTGATGGGTAAAATAATAGCATAATGAGCAACATCATATTTTATTTAAATGTTCTTTAGCTTGTATTAATGCATTGCAATATTATGTGCAAAACCACGTAAAAACGAAATGTCTCTAATAATATAGTCCTTAACTAGTCTTAAAATTCTAGCATCGACTTCTCGATACTTTCTTTTTTTCGGCGTGGGCTTATGTCCAGATACAAGATGTTCATAGTAGATATCACTTGCAGCTTGTACTTTACGTAGAGCATCAATAAATTTCCATATTGTGGGGTGTTGCATGCCCAGCTCAGTTCCTAGCCTGCGATGTGCAGCTTCAGCATGATTGTTAGTACGATCTGTACCATTTAATACTCTTGTGTAAAGATTCCACATATTTGGTGGAAATAATGCCACTCATCGTCCAACGCCTCTGCGATTTCTACGACCTATATAATTGTCTTCAAACCAGTCTATCAGGGGCTGAAAATTGTCTGGAAGTTCTTCTGCTAACAAATCTAGAGCTTGGTCTAAATCATTTTCTGGTACAAATGTTAGAGCTCATATCATCCTTGCTTTCAAACAAAACTCGGCATTGTTGTTGTATTGTTGAATAAATTACAATGCACATATTTGTTCTCTTATGTTATATGTTGGATAGTAAAAACAACCATGTATTTCAACTTGGGGAAAACAAATCTGTAGTAGCACTTATTGCAGCGGATTCAAAGCCACATGAAAAGGTTTGTGGTTGAAAGGTAGATTCAATTTCTCGCAACATCTCAAAAAGTCGTACGTACGTAGCTCTTTGTTTATTAGGTAGGAGTGCATGTATAATTGGATGCACCCCTCCAAATTGTTTACCAAGCACAGAATAGATTTGTGCAAACAGTACTAGGGCAGTCTTAAATGTTCCATCTCCATATAAGGCCTTTGCGTCATGTAATATTTGCAGATTACGTTGTCGACCAAAAATAATGATTATATTAGCATCTGGTTCACTATCGGAACGTAAGAAATTTTCTTCAACTTCCGTTTCGGATACATACATTTTATATCGATTATGAATTATCAGTGTCTGAAGATTTGATGGATCTTGAGGGGCAGCGTTTATCTGATTTCGCTTACGGTGAACTAATTTTTTCAGATCATCTGCTTTCGGAAGTACCCCCTGCACACAGAAAACGTTTTAGATTGTTGTAAGAGTTTTGTTAAGGTTAACATTACTTTACATTTTATATTGTTTATATTATTTTACCATTATTCATTTTATGCTCAAGATTTCTGCGTGGGCTTAGCTCTTTTAATATTGCGTAGCACTTCTATGATTCAGTGTATGATGCTGGGGAGAGAAAGGATTTTAAAAAGGGAAAGGGGCTCGGGGCTGAGCTTAACTTTTATTTATGAGGGTGAATGGAGTTACTTAATGACAACACTACTAGAAATAATCTTAAGAGTTAAAAGGGTTTAAAAACATATACAAAAATAAGTTCATTTCTTGTGGTAAAAAGGTACCAACTCTAACATTCCGGTTTTAATATTGTATAGGAAATAGAAAACAAGATTTGTTGGAGCTAAATGTGCCACTATAAACGCACATCAACGTAAAACTATGCGTGGAAACTGGAATCGTTTGAAAAATAGTTAATTTTCGATTTTTATAGGAATAGTGGGACGGGGAGAGGTGGAGGGCATGGGTGGATCCAGGATTTTCGTGAGGGGGGTGGGCGCTTCCATGGGATCGGGCTGGGGGAGATTCTTCCTCGAGAAATTCTGACAAAAAAATTCTTCCAAATTTGAAACAATTTTTTTCAGCGAACGCTCTAAATCTTGGGCGTGACTATTTACTCTACTCTCTTATTAAATCATTCTTGACAGTGGTCAGTGGTGCACCCAAAAATTAACTTGGAGATAAGGAGGGGAGGCAAACAATAAAGGTAGTAACCAGAATTAAAGCGAAGGCTATGCTTGTCAATTTTTTGAAAATTAGATTTCTCTAGAACCTTAGACTATTTGGAATCATCTTTCACTGGCAATGTGTTGAAATTAATTGCCTATTAAACTAAAAAATTTAGATTAAATACATTGAATACCTCTTTGGAGTTCGATTTTATAGTTCAACTTGATGATCTTTAATTTTTACTAAACATATTTGGAAACGAAGGGAGGGGGGAGATTAACAAACGTCCTATTGGCCGACTAGTGAAATATTACAAGACACTACAACGAGTAGTGACTATAAATTATATTTAAATGATTTAATTAAAAAAGTTTTGATACCAATTAAAAAAATTCCTTCGTGGTGGGAGGGAGGCGCGCCCCCCATGCCATCCATCTGGATCCTGCCCTTGCGGCGGGAGGGTGTGTTACGCCAAGCGATATATCTTGTAAGGCCTTTGTTAAAGATCTTACCCCCCCTTCCACCCCCAAGAAAGATCTGAAACTACATCCCTGAGTACAGCCTGTATTTATAATATAAAACAAATGATTAGGTAATGCAATAAGGATGAAGGAAGGGACTAAGATTGTATTCTAAAAATTACTTTAGTAATATTTGAACACCACCCTTTATTTTCCTCGACAAAATTATTTGTCATGAGAATCTTTTTACTGGATTTTGTGAATCTACAGACTTGGTAATACATATTTCTTACGTTAAATATATTTTATTATGTAAGAGGTTAATTTCCTTAAAAGGATACTAATTACGTTACTACCTGCTTTGATGGTTGAATGATCTAAATCATTGACTTACATTGCACTGAACGTAACAATTAAAAAAAATCCCTTGGCAGGAATTCCGGGTTTGAATCTCAACTGGGTGCACTTTCGTGGGTGGTATTCAACATGTGATTCTTCGCTGTAGTTTTCCCATAGCCTCACAACACTAATGTGGGTGCATTATCTCTAGGTTTCTTTCTCATCTGTACCCGTTTTAATACGTTACTAGCCTTTGTTTTTAAGCCTACTCATAATGAAAGGAATATTGATTGAAGGATTAATTTAATAATTATTTATGTATTATTTATCATACTTAACTAAGTAAAATGACATACCTTTGCCACCTGGGTCAAGCCAATTGTGCATTCGTTGATGACTTGAGAAGTGCATTCTTTTGTTTCAGCAGCCCGTTGTTTGATTTTTGAAACCACCTCTTGTTCTACAATGTGTGGTGATGAACTATTGTGTGTGTGTTCGTTTAATCTTTCGACCACTTCCTCTCCTCTTGTATGTAATCTAGCCTTGCAATTATTGTTTTTTCCTTCACATCTCCAACATTTTATCTGTCCATCGACGCTAAATTTATTAAAAACATATAGAAAACCATTGTCTACGTACTTTTGTTTGTCACGTTGTGACACGATTTTTTGTTCCACTTCGTCAAAACCACTCTGGTAGACGAAACTTAATGAAGTGAAGAAAAAAAAGTAATGGAAAGGGGGCGAGTGGGTGAATTCTAAGAATACGCAAATCAACGCTCGTAACACCTGCACCGAATGGATATGAAGTGAATAAGAAAAAAGTAATAGAAATGGGGGTAGTGGGGGAGTTCTAAGAATAAACAAACCAAATCTCGTAGCACCTGCCCCAGAAATAAGTCATAGCTTGGAAAGTATTATAATATCAGCGATATTATTTTAATTTTTACATAGCGATGCAAATAAATGTTAGTTATTATTCATATTTACGTGGTTTATTTTGCCCACAATATTTTGTGGTTTTTTTAACGAAATTTTATCATATCAAATAGTCTAACTTTATAAATATAAATCAATTAACTTTTCTCTACTAAGATTTTTATTTAAAACAACTCCAAAAATGAATGTTTACGTAATTAAAAAATATATGATGTTGTGCTGAAAAATATGATTAATTGAAAAAAAGTTCGTTTTTAGATTTTACCCATCTCTTTTTAATTTTAATTGAAACATATATGAAAAAAGAGGTGCATTTTTTATATCCTAAAAAAAGTGCATTGCATTATGCTAGAAAAAAAGAAGTTAATTAAAAAAAAAATTTTTTTTTGGTGCCCAGTTGTTCTGGCGCCCAATTAGCCGCGCCAGGTTGTCCTAGACCATCTGCACACATATTGAACCTGAGTCAATCAAGTATTCAACGTGTGATTACATGATTGGATCCCTACAAGATTAGATTTAAAACAATAAGAGGTCCGGTAGAAAGTCTAGTGTAAAACAGTAGAATGGTCGTTATCACGTCCGAGGGCTAGGTCGGTATCATTCATTTGTGTACACTCTTCTAAGTAATCAAGTGTTATAGTCGTTTTACCAGGCAAAGAGACTTATTAAAAAAAACCTCAAAATATAGCTGAGATGTATCTTAATATTTCAAACACAAAGGGATTTGGTAGGTTTATGTTATATTTGCACAAATGAATAAATTAGTAAAAGCCTACTCTTTTGGAGGGTATTAAGCTATCCATTTTTAACCAATGACTGTTCCAGCATTGCGCTTATTTTAACATTTAATCCAGAACGTAAGAACTCAATTTAAGCATCTGAATTTGACTGCGTCGATGAAATGAAAATAAACATGGATAAATTCTTATAGGCATTATAGGTAAAAAAAACCATCATAACATAAGATACAAACAATATCCTCCAAGTTAATGAGAAATAAGCTCAAGTTATAGTAGAACAATAGCCAAAGAAAAACAATGACGTCATACTTGTGTATATAGATGAGATTTTTAACGTGAACTTTATGAACTGACTGATTATATCAGCAAATTATAAATCTAGAATAGACAACACCCATACCCTGGTCATTAATTTATCATTAGCAAATAACCCTAACGGGTAGTAAGACCTTGTACTAAATAAAAAAATATATCCCACACACATATATATATACAAGCTCACATCTCATCAAAGATACATTTTTCAACCATATCTGGAATCGAACCCGGGACTCCTTGTTCACTGAGCAGACACGCTACTAGCCGAGATAAGATGTTGGGCTGACTCCCTGTGTATAGTATTGATGTCAACAGTGTAGCCATTACGTCACATGATGTCGCACGTGTGAATTATTGATATTCGATATAAATACACAGTGAACACTGAACACCCACCGATATTGCACTGCTTACATAGAATCCACAGATCATATTGTGGAAAATGTAACTAAACACTCTCTCCATCCATAAACAAAAACAACTTCGCAATATTATAGATTGACCCTTTACCTAGCCCCACTACTCTCCTAAATAAAAAACTACACTCCGTCATCAACAAGCTGTAACACAGCTAGCTCACTCATTTGTGTTTCACAATCAATGTGAGCAGCCAATGGAAAGTAATCCTAACCGAATGCCCCGGAAACTACCCTTGAAATTATGCTGGCATAACTAAGCAACTAATCCAACCGGAGCGATTCATATTCACATTTAAACATCTATGGCTGTGTCTGTTGATAGCATCAATCGGAGTGTCAAGCGCTCTAGTGAAAACTATCCCCAAATAAAATAAATGCTACAAAACAATAGAACATTCTTTTAACAAAATTTACAAAAAAATAAGCTAGCTTTCAGTCAACTATCCTATTACCCGGGAAAAGAAGCATATTATTTTATTAATGTAAGGCGAAAATATTAATTTTTTAATTTTGAACAAAATTGCCACCCTAATATATTTTTCCATTTGTATCTTAAATTTGTAAAATAGTTTACATTTTTTTTCATTTTAATTAAATGTGTTTAAAAGTTCGTCCACGGCATAAGACGCTATGTTGTCGTGCATTTAAAATACAATCCACTCACAATAAAGCTCCGGCTACACGGAGCCGCACCACGCCACATTTTTCTGGTGGAATGCTATCCATGTTTTTAAATGCAAGTGGCTACACAAGTCCGCACCGCACCGGCGCTCGTCGAGAGAGCATGCTCTGTTGGGTGACCTGGTGGTCTAGGGGTAAGGTGTCGGACTTCTCTGCTGGGGGTCCGGGGTTAAACCCTCTTTCCCGGCACAGATTTATCTGAGTGCCAAACCCTTCCTTCACCTATGAAAATACGTGTATTAATCACAACTTGTGAATGTGTGGAATGCCAGGCCTCCACCGTGGTTCGGATTCCACGTTAAACTGTAGGTCCTCCATTTAATCTCACAATCACACTACCATTACACATTAGCGTAAGTGGGTATAACCCGAACGGGTAGTAAGACGCAGTGCTAATAATAATAATAATAATAATAATAATAATAATAATAATAATAATAATAATAATAATAATAAAAAAATATATGCTGTTCCCCACTAAAAATTGTTTTAAAAGTGCAAGGCCAGCTAAAAAGTGGGATATAAGTGCATCAATAGAAAGCTGAGAATCTTTTGAAGAAATAGAAACTATTGATGTCCAAATACTGTGAAGTATGTAATATTCAGAAGAAGAAACAAATTTCTTACACTTTTTGCTGCTATCAACATAGACATTATTTCTTGGTGACACCCAACCAAATTTTCTGCTATAAATAATTAGCCTATATACATTTTTCTCTCCTTCATCAATCATCCTGAATCTATTTCAAACCTTCAGAAAATACAAACTAAATAAATTCAGATACTTTATTTCAGAGCATCAATTAGTATTTTATTTTATGTTAAAATATTAATACAACTATTGTTTTTGATTTATCAACAATATTAGAACGTTTTGATTTGTTTTACTCAAAACTGATATAATATTATACATGTTTATATAAATGCATTTTTTTTCACTCTGATATTATATTCTTTACATTCAAAAATTTAACTATACTATGAGATTTGTTTTTTATTGATGATTTATTTTGTTCAAAAACAAATAAAATAAAACACATAATATTTTCTGTTAATTTGTAAGATTAGATTTGTGATTCGAAAAGGACGTCCACAAATAGGATTGTATTGTGGAAGCATTGACATAATGATAATAATATCAATAAAACAGTTTCAATAATAACTGTGTTTTTTATTATTATTTTAGTTTCACCTAGTGCAATTCATTCAGTGATTAATTTTATTTAGCTTGTTCCATATTCTATTCTATGTATTTTCTCAAACTCTTGTATGGATTTTATTATACCATCGTTGTTGGTAGTTTAATTATTAAAAAATTGATATAGCATCGTCCAGAACGCGTTCCCGAGCACACCTAATCGTCTTGAGTTTAAGCGTAATCGTATCACCACCAGAGTTAGCTGAGGAAAAGGTAATTTGTTTTCTATTTCTCCTAAGTGTAAGCCCTAGGAGTGGCACCCACCAAATATTGTTCAAACCCCACACACACCAATTTAACTATATTATATAATATTCTATATAGGTAGTTTTAAGATTCATAGTCCTGTATCACGTTTTTCTCGAATTTTGTTAGAATTGACATTATTTAACTACCGTACTCTTGAATGTATGCAAAACAATCCAAAGATAAGTTACCCATTTAGAACAAAATTGGCAAAGCCATTTAGTTTTCTTTTCTTTAGAAAAATAGTCGTCAGTAATCCACCCTTAAATGACGTTTTCTAAACAAACAATTATAATGTTATTCATTATGTGAATAAACACTCCCTAAATATAAATTTTGAGCAAAATCGTTAATTTTAATTCGTCAAAAAATACTTATTCGTAAATTACTCTTAAATGAATTTCCCTCTCTAAAACAAATTTAAAGTGTTATTTATCATGTAGAACACTTACCATATAATCATTTTGAACCCAATCTTTATAGTAATTTTCCAAAGATTTATGAGTTTTAAAAATCAATGATCAGCAAAACTTTCTTTTACAAATCAATTAATAATTGAACTTTAATTATTTGACACAACAAGGTAACCTCGATTAAAGTTTTAAGAACATTTCTTTAAGCATCCTCCACACATTCACTCGAATGTTTCTCTGAATGTTTGGCCGAATGACAGCGTTACGAATGGAGGAGACGTATACTATCCCTAAAAACCTTGTGCTATCTGAACACGCATTCATGATGAAATAGTTGTCTATATTTTTCAAACTTCTGTATTATAAACTTACCAACATTCACACAATTAACAGTCATTTCACTTGCTTCGGTGGCCACGTGGTCTAACACACTACTTTCGCAGTTGACTGGACCGCCGATGACGGGGAGATAGATATTTGAGTTTTGGTCAGGTGTAATGAAGTTATTTTCTAACATGAGTTTTCATTCTCCCTTCACGCAAATGCGGGTACGTTTTCTAGGAAATGTAACCTTCCCCATCCCTAGAGCCATCAGCGTAATTAATACATAAGCTTATAACCTGAACGTGTAGTAAGATGTGGTGAAAAAAAAACAAAAAAAGAGTAAGATCTTATTCAAGTGAGCTTAGATTCCTAGTAGCATTCATTCCACATTGTACCAGATTGATCAAGCTTCAGTTCTTTGGTACCCAAGAATCCAGTCCTATTTCAGCCGGAGGTCCCGATGTTCCAAGACCCGTGGCTCCCGATATTATCGAGCTAGGTGAAGAATTAGCCGGCATCCCACAAATTAATAAACTTACTGTGAGAACTAGTTAGTGAAACCTGCGAGATATCTAGTTAGATAGTTAGCATATCTTAGGTTAGTAAGAAGAGGGAGTTTTCACAGCAAGTATATCTCAAGGGAATGTATGTTTCTTACCGATAATCGATTTAGCATCTGTTGGGCCTGACATCGCCCCCTTTATTTTGAGACGGCGCACAGTGGGGTATTTGCATGATCTAGCCGGACAAAATTATTTTTGTTATTTAATTCACTCAGGATGACCCTACTTACCGTTATTAGTATTTTTAAAGAAAATAAAAGGACATTTTTATAGTTTTTTCATTTTTATTATCATTAGTTTTGTTTACGGTACAATATTAATACACTATAGTTGCATACAATTTACATTAAATTACATTACGAAACACGAAACACGAAACACTAGTAAATATAACAAAATGCATTATGATACAAATACACTTACATAAAATGTATTTGTAAGAAGCAAAACGATGACTACTGCTCGTCAGCTCATGAAATTTCTCCTCTTTCGTCAGAAGATTCATTTTCTTTATCCGAAGAATTATTTCTTTCCATGTCATCTGGTTTATGCGTATGTTCAGGAGGAAGAAGCAAATCTAGTGTTTCTTTTAAGAAGGGTTTGGCTCTTTTTTTAGGTGTTGGCCTCAGTCCGGTTAGGAGAGGATCTGTCTGAAGTGAGCAGAAGTCTATTTAGAACATCTAGGTTACATGCTTCTCTTGAACATTTGCTAACGAATCTTTGCCGGTATGCACGGAAGTGTTTATTTCGTGCTTCTGCAGCCTCTTCAGATAGTTGTCCTACGGGCAGCAGAGCATGTCTCACGATAATTGGTCCATGTACTAGAATTTTGTGGATGGTGGGTGTCATTGGATGCCAACTATATAATGTGACATATAATTTCGCTGTGTTCATTCCGCAAACTTCTCACTGTGGATGTGATGTCCACTAGAGATTGTTTCCAAAATCACTTTTATGCGGCATATCAGATTGTAGTCAAAGCCTGTTATTTCAGATGCTAAATCTAGACTCGTAAAAAATGTCTACTCATATTTCCGTCATTAGTATTTCCGAAATCGGGCTTAGGTTAATCTAAAATGATACCCATTTTTTCTCAGAATTCTGTTTGAATTTGTAACCTTCTTTCTTTTAAAATCTTCTTGCCGCTTTCTTGTCTTAGTTGCCACTTCTTCACTGGTAATTTGTAAGCCAAATGTAGTAAGGTTTCAAAAAGGCGAATCCTTGCATGTAAAATATATAATCAGAACATTAAAGAATCCTTGTTCACTTCTTCAATTTTTGATAGATTATTAAAACATTTTAATCTCGTACCACACACATAACATTTCATTGTAGATTTTGTCTCAGTTGCGGTGTTACACACTTTAGCATCAATCATTGTAAGTGTCAAGATGTGTTTGACAGAATACATTCTTTGAGCCTCTATCAATTTAGTTTCAATTATCTGATGTGCTAAGTTTTGTACACCTCGTTATTTGTAATATTTACAGATTCTTTGACAAATCTGATCCTGATAGGCAGGCAATATTGGGAAGAAGATGGTGTTGTATTCTGTCAGATGATCCGCTTCTGACATATGCCGCAAGTTACCTGTAGTGGCAATAAAGAGCTTTGAAACATATTTGCGTCTGAATCAGATTCATTTTCAAACTTTTGTTTGAATTGTGCCTGCCGAGATCCATCACAGCCCCACTTGTAAGTCATCGTTAGTGTTTGGCAGTCTTCTTCACTTAATGTTAATACAACTTCTTATAAATATCTTAACAATCGAGTAACAGTATGGTTTATTAATTCCTGTAACTTTATTTAAGCACATTATATGATTATTTATCTGGGTAACATTCTATTTTGGCTCTTTGTAAAATGAAGTAGCAAGGGTGCAGCTGTTTATTGTTATCTCTGATGATGTCATATTATTTTCTTGCATAGGGGACAGTTGTGTTAGTATGTCTGTTTGCAAGGATTTTGTATATGCCTTGTGATATTTATTTGTTCGTGTCGGTGAGATAGAAATTTACTTCAATATTTTCGAAGCTTGTCGTTTTCCTTTAGTTCGTAACTGGATCTGAGATACAAAAATTATTTCGTCTGAGCGTGTTGTATTACGCAACTCCTATGTCTTACGTCTCCTACTGCGTTCACTAGAATCGTTGAACGCCTTCGATGAACGCCCAGGTCGTATTGCCGTTGTCTTTGGTAACTCAAATATACTCTTAAGCCAGTCATGATTAGTTTTTGCAAAAATATTTTCTTTCTTGTGTGCTACCACCCATATATGTTTAATTTCTGATTTCAAATGATAAAATTTATTCTTAATTTGTTTTTTTCTGTTCTTCTGAATAAGTCTCGGCGTTCAATAGAAAATTCTCAGCGAATTCTAACTTTCCATTCATATTGAGTTCCTTTTTCTGTCGCGTGATGTGAAATAACTCCTTTCTTGTCATTATTTTTACTCCTGAGGGTCCTAAAAGGAAATAAATAAGGTATATTAAAATTAAACTACAACTCTATAAAAATAACGTATATGACTAAAAGATTTTGTCCGGCTTAATTCAAACACTTTTACACGAATCCGCGAACCTTCGTTTTTTATTCTTAAAGTTTAAATCTTCATCTTTATATTGACATAAAAAAAACATAGGGACGGGTCCGGAAGTACAGTTAGAAATATTGATTTAATATAAAATTGACTAAGAGAATAATAACAAATTATTTTTCTTCCTTGAAATTATAACGTATAAAATATTACTGTAATTATTATTGTTATCAAAAGAAACCAAATAAACTCATTCACCTCCTTCAGTACAATCCATTGTGAAACAATTATTCCACTTGTTTGAACAAAGAATGTTCACTTTCGGTAGTAGGTAATTACACAGAGCGAAAACAGACACGCACTTTACTCAACTACGATAGAATTCCAACTGACTGGTTCGGTCTGCAAGTAAAAGTGGAGGGGGGAAAAACGGTCGTCTGTTGTTGAAAAACTGTTCAACCCTCCCAGATAGTTTTTTTTTCCACCTGAGCTGTGTTTCAACAAAGTGACTTTTGGCCGGCTTTATAGAGTATATACCCCACTGTACGGCGGTCATTTTCAAATAGAATGGTGTTCTAATCACTATTAATTAGTTGTAAGGTCAAACCTCGGACGTGGTTGGTAGCTATCGATTTCGTACTTTTTCCTTATCTTTATCTAAATTTTTCCTAAAATATATATATTTATGAAATGTAAAAGGTTTTATTAGGCTTACGAATTTTGAATTAATTTGAAATAATTTCCGGAAAACTTTTTTTGGGGAAAATGGTAATTATGAAATTACTATTAGCCAAATAGGTTTTCAAGGAAATTTAATATTATAAATAGTTACTTTAGGAAAAATGTTTTTGGAATAATGTATGGGAACGGTTATCTGTCTGGCTAGGACCGTTTTAAGCCGTGGCCTTTTCTAATAAATGGAATAATTCATTTATTCAAAAATAAAAATAATTTATTTTACTTTCATTTCATTCACTCTTATGTAATAATCCACCAATCGTGGACAGGTCTAAGATCTAATCATGTATAGAATATAATTTACTATGCAAACACTCCTTATATATAAATTTTGAACAAAATCCTTAGCCTACAACAATTTTCGAAAAATTTCAACTTTCAAAAATAAGTTATCTGTGGACTGTATTTAATTTTAGATCTCGAACTAAAATCACAACTGAGCCACAAGGTATGATATTATAAAATCTGGATTTAAAGTTTGAAGGAAATCCATATTTCAGCTGTAGACCAAGGTAGGAATACGTACATTAGGATAAACAGAATCATCATAAGATAATTTTTTTATTTTTAGTTTGGGGCTACACAAATTGTCAAGAAGCATTTAAATACTAGGGTTTAAAATGGTCATGAATACAACAGTTTCAATTTATGAGACGGTAATAACGAGTTAAAAGCACAAAAGATATTCTTATACTAATGGTTAGTCGAACAATAAAGTATAAACCTGTTTCAGTAGTTGCATTTTATAAGGCTCTACTCTCACAATAAACTATACTGCCGATGAAGGGGAGATCGTGTTTAGATCCCGGTCAGATGTAATTAAGGTGGTTTTTCCTAAATGGTTTCCCACTATCTCTCTCCAAGAATATGAGGGTACACTTCTTATAAATTCACCTTCCTCGCACCTAAACCAAAGGCGTAATTAGTACGTAGTTTAAGCGTATAAGCTTAATGGGGCGCTGAGTTAAAAAAAAAAGGAGTTGGGCATATTTTTTTCTATTATAATTTCATTAGTTTTGGTTTGAATATAAGGGTTTTGAGTATTTTCCCAAACTTTTGGTGATATTTAGTTCACACATGCCAAAAGAGGATTGATGAAAGATAGGGAACATCAGCCACGTATCACTATTTAACTAACAAAAACTGAGCTCATGCATGTAATAACGATGGCTTTATCAATGAGAAAATGAGAAAATTACCTTCTGTTTGAATCAAAACTGCTGTTTGAAACTTAGTGTTGTCGCACCGCTTACAACAATTATTACCTAAATCGATAATATATTTTTAATGATGTTTAATTATGAAATTGAGTATATTCTTTTCAATGTTCTTGAATATCAAAAGTGAAGTTGATAGAAGGGTGGTCGACCTCGGTAATCTTGGGGTAAAAAGCTCGCCTCATGATCTAATGTTCGTGGGTTCAAACCCAGCTGGAGTAGACGGAATTTTCTTGAGCGATAAAAACTCGTAGCACAACTTACTTCGGAGGGGAAGTAAAGCTGTCAGTCCCATGTCGACTGAGGTATGTAAAAGGACCTTGTAATGTAAGTGAAAATACGTTTCCCGGCAAAATTGGTAGGCCCTTTCGCTCTCGCTCATAGAAATTCTCGTGTGCTGAAATAATCAGTCAGTTCAGAAAGTGCACGTTAAATACATCAAATAAAAAAATAGAAGAATACACCATGCATACAGAAGCCATCCATTTACCCTATCAAGTGCGGTGACATAGATTTTAGCTCAAAACACAGATAGTTTATTATCATTATTATTATTATTATTATTATTATTATTATTATTCGTGTATTGATCGAGTTTATTATCAAATTTTTATCAATACCAGAATACAAACACAAGTTACACACTCACATCGCAAATCATAATTGTATTATCACTTTCACGGAAGCAATGCCATTTAAAAACCACAATGAATTTAATTTTGTGATTCAATAGTCAGTGCCATATTGAAACTTTAACATATTAATATTATTTTTTACCAGTTACACTTACAAACTCAGCCCATTTGTCCCATTGGTTTATCAGCAATAGTTATAGACTAACGGAATTTGATTTTTCTCTATCAGAGTTTTGATACATCCTTGTAACTAATTACTTATAATTCGTTTATTGTGGACTTCACTAAATAATACCTATTGTATTAGCTCATTTTTGTTATTTATTTGTTTATCCTCTATATAATTACCAAGCTAACTAATCTATTTTGTTTTAACTTATTTTATGCAAAGGGAATGTATTTATTTTTTTATAACCCTTGTGCTATGTATTTTTTCAGTGATAGGCTGTTTTAAGTCTCGACTCTAGGCTAGCACCTTAATAAAGTCAAATGAAAATGGAAATTTATACTGTTATTATTATAGAAAAACATCTTTTTTTCTGTCTTGAGTAAGTTAGAACGCTTATTCCCTGTATACTGAACAAATTCATTCGAGCTCAAATTTCACCAACGGAAACAATTTAGCAATGCAAGCTGTGACACTCAACATTATTGTTGAATAAACATTAAACTGGTACTGTTTTCCGAGGATCATTTCAATTAGATTTCAATGAGAAAGAAATTACGTTCCCATAACTAAACCCATCCTCATGACAGAGTTATTGGAGTGGTTACCCACCAGCCTAGGTGACTGGTTCGAATCCAAGTGAATGTATTATTTTGTATAATACTAGTTCGTCTTTTAGTCTAGTTATTATATATCTAGATGTCAAGGCAGTAAGTGTGCCACATTAGATTAATTTATTTTTAAGGCCTGATATATACCTACCGTGTGCCTATAAATTATTCACTAAATACTAGGATCTAAATAAAAAGAAACACCCAAAGCCACAACTATATTAAATAATTGTATTTAATGATCGTGTTAATGCGTTAGTGATTAATATGGACTTCAGCTAAAGAAAAGGGGTGAAGAGCACCTGAAAGGGTGATGGGTAACGATGATGTGGGATGTCCCATTTCCTCTTCAACGCACCTATTAATATTCTAACCAGACCTGCGAAAACCCGGCGGCCGGTCAGTGGATGCATATTTAAACACTTTATGTAGCAGAGTTGTAGCCAGTGGTGAGTAAAGAATATTGTAAAAAGGGAGGCCCAGGTGATACCAACTTTTAACTGGACCTACATTAGAATCATGTGAAATAAGTATTGTAATATCCATTATGTGTGTGGATCTCTTGATAAATATCCCTTGTAATTACTGGTAGAATTGGCCATATTAGCATTATTTGCAAGTTACTTGGAGTTACTGCAGTTTGGTGGCAGGTAATGACCAAGTAACAGATCGCATTTACATATATTATTTAAACCATCTCACCGTTTTATTGAGGATTCTAGGGAGTGAGAGCACATGTAACTTGTGCCCAAAGAGCTGGTGCCCAATCGGTCCAAACACCCAGTCATGGAGTCTAAGGGTGCGTTGTTTCCAAGAGATTTAGGTTGTCAAGAGGATTTATAAGGAGTGGCATCATAAATTATTGTTAAGATACCTAGTTATGATTTATGTATATATCATTTATCACTATGATATTTATCATATAAATATTTTATTATGATTTATTATATAAGAGTGTATATTTATATATGTGTGTCTGGAGGAGCGGGGAAGGGAGGGTGAACAATCAAGGCAGTGTTAGAACTACTAATAAAAACTTAAAACTGTTTCTAGCTGTCAATTCTAGGGATGGTGAACTGAGATTAATCGAAGAATCGATTTTTTTGGGTCGTGAAGATCGATTTGAGCAATGAATCGATTAAGTGAATCGATCTCAGACACCCTAAAATCGACTTTTAATTCATTTACTTACTGTTTCGTTTTATTAAAATAAAACAAGAGTACCAAACCATAATATAAAGAAGAAACTTTTGAAATTTAATTAGTAACTTTATAATTATGAGCTTAACCTTAAAATTAATATAAACTACTTGAATGCATCCGTAGATTTGACAATTTCTCTTTCTGCGATATACAGTTTGACTGACAGTTTTTCAGTAGATTCTCAATTAGTGCGTGTTATTTTCTTGGTTGTTTTTAAATCTTCGCTTCTCAATCGACAAA
>CABFWO010006838.1:6521-30813 GCA_902155825.1 Timema genevievae | reverse complement strand
TTCACCCGACCGAGATTCGAACCTCGATCTCCCCGTCCTTGGTGGTCTGGCTCAACACGACTGGCGCGTTAGCCAACTACACCACCGAGGTGGGTTCCACTGCAGTTACTCATTTAAATTAGAGAGTAGAAAAAAGAAAAGTGTAAGATCAAAACTATGTAGGGGTGGGGGAGCGATGTCATTTATGCTGTGTAGGTCCTGTATTTCTTGTATGTGATGTCTCATATTATCATAGTGCAGCAACTATCCATCCTCTTGCAGTTGTCGTTTTCCATCTGATGTGTTATTTCAAACTTCAGATAAGATATGCTTAATACTGACCCATGACAGTTGTATGGGTTAGCACAACATGCTGATAAACCATGACATGAACGTTGAAGAAAGAGATGGCCATAGCCTTCACCAGTGAAGCCAACACTTTAGCTTTCTTTGGTGTAAGGGACTGTGTATTATTTACAAATATGGCGCTCTTCAGCTTATTTTCAGGTTGAAAATGGTGTATCCAGGTCTCATTATCAGTTATCACTCTAATGAGGAATTCTTCAACACCTTCACTAACCATCTTTTCGACTACTGGCAGAACTCCACACTCGCTTGTGGTTGCTCGGGAGTAAACAGGCTTTGAACCCAGAGTGCAAAAACTTGTTTCATGTGTAAGTGCTCATGCACAATAGTGTGGGTGTTGCCAAAAGATATTCCTGATATATCTGTCAGATTTCTTATAGTCACACGACGACTTTCCATCACAATGACAGCAGCCATGATTTCTTCCTCACACAGTGTAATGGATAGAGAGCCCAAACCACATTCCCTTGTGATTGAATATTTTCCATCTTTGAACATTGTAAACCAGTTTCGGGTTGTGCTGTATGGAAGAACAGATTCTCTGCATGCCTCTTGCAAAATTTTAGAAAAGCATATTGTTACCAACGTGAGCGCTCCATCAATCTATAGGTGAAATGAATCAGAGGTTTTTGGTGATCACCTATACTATGAAATGCTATGTGATAGATGTCCAAGTATTTATGATGTAGTGCAAGAAGGATTGGTGCAATATTATACAACTCGGTTGTCAATGTACTTTTTTTTAAATCATGATCAGTCTTTATTGAACAGCTTTTATATATTTATTGAATTCAGATTCAACTCCACCTGATACTTAGGAATTTTCTAAGTTTGAAGACATGTATTTCTAAACAAAAATTAGATTAATTTATAGGTTTCCTCCAATCATGAGGTTGAAATCAAATATTCTTCATATGTGTAACTGCTCTAAATATACATATAAAACACAATATATTATAATGAAAGATGTTATGAGGAAAAGATAACAACCTACAAATTGAAATTATCTAATCAAATGGTGAATATACCACAAATTAAAATGATCTTTTGACATTTAAAAACATACAGTAAACCACATGAACTATTAATAGGAAAATAACAGTCAATATAAATTCATATACACTTGTCATGCCTATGCTTACCTTATAGATTCCTTACAAATCGCAGCACTAGTGTATATTTTTACAAATACACGGATGTAGAAATCAGCGCTAACTGAGAGAAGTGGAACAATGTAGCGACTGTAACGATTGGCATGGGATTCAATGCACTGGAGCAATATTCTTAATGCCTAGAATTAAAAACAAGCAAACTAAAACAACAATTCTTTAAATATTTCCTATTTATAACTATTACATTTTATAGGTTTGCAAATACAGTCAACTCTCAATAACCCAGACTTTGGATGATTCAGACAAAATTTCTGAAAATAAAATTGTATTTAGTAACATTCCAGCCGCATGATGACAGGCTAAAGATGTTATAGAAGTTGTGTAATGCAGGGGGCTGGTGGAAATCTTGCAACGCAGCCTTACTACCCCTCCCATCTCGCGCTTGAATACCATATGCTTCCATGCCAATTGAGAGAAAGCTATAGTCATGTCAACCTGTGTCTAACAATGGCGTTGAACAAGAAAAAGTGCACAACTTTATTTCCCCTCGATAAGAAACACTTTTTGTAACTTGAACAGACCCACAGACAGACTTTTTGTAACTCGAACAGACCCACAGACAGACTTTTTGTAACTCAAACAGACCCAAAGACAGACTTTTTGTAACTCGAACAGACTCACAGACAGACTTTTTGTAACTCGAACAGACCCCCGCCCTCTTTAGTACAAGTTATTGAAAGTTGTAGTTATATTATTGAATTTGTTTTTATCTTCACAATAATGTTAGCAAAATAGTTTTCTTAGCCTGTACATATATTTGAAATTATAGTATGTTATTCAAAAAATATTTAGGCTCAAGAAACATTCATCCGGCACTGTAAGTAATCAAAATCGACCAAATGTTGTTTTGACAATTATTATAATGATTAAGTGGTGGAGGAACTGAACTTCTATTTACACCTCGTTACATAGATAGTTTTCAATGTGTGTCCTGCTTATTTATTAGAATTATGTTAAATAATAATAATAATAAATATCATCATTATGCCGGACACTTTAGCTAAGTCAGTAGCATGTCTACCTACTGAGCTAGGGGTCCCGGGTTTGATTCCCGGCATGGCCAAAAAATTTATCACTGTGGAACTGTGGGTTTACCCTTTCACAATGATGGATTAACGAGATTGGATGTTGTGCTTGTCCTTGTCTTAAGTTCCCTATACAGTACTTCCTTACAATTCAAGGGCGCTTCCTTCCTCCACAGCAGGTCTCTTATATACTTAACACCCCCTGGTGCCCTTTTCTTATTTGATCCTTTCTACTCCAACCCTTTGCCTCAATCACTCTTCCAGGATATTTTACACTCTGTAATTTTCTCAGTTCTACTCCATTCAACTCTATAGCTATGCTCTTTCTTATCATTACCATCACTTCACACTTCTCCATGCTAAATTTAGTTCCACTCCCCTCATTCCAATCCTGTGCTGCTGTTCCTTGATGTTCTATTCCTTCTCCCTCATTCCAATCCTATGCTGCTGTTCCTTGATGTTCTATTCCTTCTCCCTCATTCCAATCCTATGCTGCTGTTCCTTGATGTTCTATTCCTTCTCCCTCATTCCAATCCTATGCTGCTGTTCCTTGATGTTCTATTCCTTCTCCCTCATTCCAATCCTATGCTGCTGTTCCTTGATGTTCTATTCCTTCTCCCTCATTCCATCAAGTGATCAACAAGCATCGTGGCTTTCAATCTTTCCTCCTTGTTCCTCGCCGCTTCATTCATGACCATTTTCATTCCCATTTCAAAGAGTAGTGTTGAGTGAACACTCACCTGCCTCACTCCTCTGTCCACCCCTTCTCGCTCTTAACACAACTCATGCTATACTCTTTAGGAGGCATTTAATTAAACACCTTGGGGGAGGTGGGGGTTCAAGCTTTGCTATTTTTGCTAACAAGGGGTAGAGAGGGCTCAGAACAATGGTTACATAAGACAGAGATGGGCAAGAATGGCGCAGTGACCCAGCCACCCCAAATGGACACATAATGATTAAAAGTGTCAAGATGTGAATTCAAGGACCTTGATCATCAGATTAAAAGTAGTTTTGAGTTTTTTTTACAACTATAATAATTCATATATTTACTAATATTACTGTTTTTATATTTTAAATTAAATGTAAATTAAAATATATTTTTGTTATATAATTTTATAACTTTTTTTAAATTTTACTTATCTAGTACAATAAATTTAAATTCATTTTACAACAGTGTTTATTAATTATTTTTTACATCATTAACTTACACCTTTATGTTAATAATTACCAGAAATTTATGAATTGCATTCAAAATAATGGTTATTCCTGTAAAAATAATTACAAAAAAAAAAGTCAACAAATATAACGTAAGCAAGATGAGGGCGTTTACTTATTTTTGCTTAGAAAGGATTGTAGGCATTTGGCCACCTCATTTTTAAACATCTTACTTTACATAAGGGGTTTAGTGAATTTGACCAATTTTGTAGAATTACCATTTCATGACATGCCTTGTTCTTGAGCGAAATTGATCCATATTTGGAGTAGCATGTTTCTGGAGTATTGCCACACAGGACGGCCATATCAGTGCAGGTGACCAATAGGACACCGCCATCACTCACACACTGGACGGCTGCGTCAAGAAAGTGTGAGGGGCAGCCATATGGGTCTAGATCCACAGCATGGAACCTATCCTGATATCTTCGGTGTTGGTACATAACCAAGCTGAAAGAAACGAGTTTATATTTTAAATTAGAATGATAGGATGGCTTGTAATACATATCAATGTCCCATACCTACTTACTCTATGGCAATAGGAACTATGTCTTCTTGAGAAAGTGACTGAAGATGATGTTCACATCAAAAGTACTTCCATATCATAATAGGAATCATATTAAGAAATCTCAATTTAAAAGAATGCCTTCATTTATGCAAACTTTTTTAAACTCATTTTAATATGACTTTAGTTTTTAGTAACTAGTACTTTTAATTATAATTTGTAAAAAATATGCCTTTAGAACCAGTAAAAAACAAATGTAAATATCTTGATTTCAATCAATTTATTGAAATAATATAAATTAGCTGTTAATTTTATAATTTTTAAACCATTAATGCTTTCGTCGAAAATAGTGTAAAAATTTACCAGAGTAGCAGAATGTAGTTTTCAGTTTAAAACAATAACATTGACTGAATCACTTCACATGAAACACTTGGAAAAAAAAAAGAGTTAAATGTTTAAATAAAAAAGCAAAGTTGGTTTGCTGCTTTGTCAATGTAGTCCTTATGGGTGGTTAGTTGTAGTGATTGCAACATTAGCTTATATAGTAAAATTGGGTCAGCTAAAGTAAGTTTTTTCCAACCAAACCTAACCTGATTGAACTCTTGAAAATACTCAGTTTCAAATTTCAGGTAATGATTGCTTGAAGTTATCTTTAAAAGGGATGGCAGGAAAGTTTACAGTTTATTTTTTGCTTGTGAGAGAACAATTATTGCTAAAAAATAATTACAAAGTCAGCAAGTATAAATCCTGCATAAAGTGTGTAAATAAGAAATATTTACACGTTAAAAATATTGTTGACTTCTCACTAGAGCAAAGATTTATTTGCTTTAAATCCAATAAATATATTTTTATGTATGCTTTAAAGTGCCAACGTATTTTATAAAAATATGTGCTTGGTTACTTTTTTAAATAATATATAATTTAAGACATTTTCAAAGTGACTTTTTACAGTCAACATTGATAATACCTTTAAAAAGTGACAGCTGCTGATAAAATGACTTGACAAATGAATATATGAAAGTGAGATCCAGTAACTTTTCTATCTTTCATAGAAAGTTATTTTTAATAAAATGAGACTGTACACATGGTTTTTCTTACACAGCATCACTGTGACTCGCTGTTACTAGATGATTCACATCATTGTGAGCTATATTTGCACGAATACTTGTCACAGCTGCTTCAGAAATATCATTGGCAACTATGGAATTCAAGCCTGGGACTTCTTTGGCATAGCGAATACTTCGAAGTCCAGATGCAGACAGAGCTTCTAGAATGTTCAACCCATTCTGCCAGGTAAAGAAAATAAAAGTTCACACAGTGCAAATGTGAATTGTAGAAAGATAATTTACACTATTTCTTGGTACAAAATCTTAATAAATACTATTTACCTTAATGTATGTAAATGAATTATACAGTAATAATAAACTTTGGTCCTACAACCTGTTTTTAAAAATTACTTTGTGGTTATTACTTAATGTAAAGTGACCTTATTTTATGTTCCTGCATTCATATAAATTGTGCACAAGAATAGGAAGAAAATTGTTATAACCATTTAGACAATATTCCTGGTTTATATGATGTGTGAAACCAGGCTCTTTGGTTAGTATGCAAGTTGGTGCATACTCAAAGCAGATGACATGCTTGACGCTTCACCACAGAACATGCGTGAAACCAGGAACTGTCAGTGTCAGATATTTCATGTTCCCAGCAATTTGTTTTGTGTCCATGGCATTTTTTTAATTAATAATGCCTCGACGTTGATATGAAGAAACAAATTGTCAGTTTGTTGATTTGTATCGAGCAAAATAGAACTCCGAGAGACTATTCGCCCAGATAAAGATAGAATCCAGTTAATAACCCAAATTCTAACCTTTCTCCCCTTTTCCCTATAGTTTCTCACAATTGATTGGAAATTATTGGGACACTATGATAAATGTGTCAACGACACACACTTCCATTTTGCAAAAGTGAAAGAAGTGTCCCACTGTCTTTTTCTGGTAGGAAGGGAAGGAGTGTACTCGCTAATGCAAAACATCAAGCATTGGACACATTTTCATGCATCATGTACACCAGCCATTACAAATTAAATATGAATAAATGTACATTTTTGTTTGAATCTCAAAATTATTTTTTTTCAAATACAAAAGATATTATCTATACTTTAGAGAAAAAAACTATATTGAAAGAGATAATCATATTGTTTGCCAATGTGTGTAGGTCTATAATAAAGTTCTTACCAAAAAAAAATTTGATCATACACTTCAGGGGTGTTTGGTTAGCACTAATTTGGTTCATTCAACTTGGAAACCCACAATTTTCTTCACATACTCAAAAATACTTCAGAGCAAAATAAAAGGTTTTACAAATTTAAAACACTACAAAAAACTTAAAACAAACCAGGAATATATTTATTTTTGTAGCATTGATTAAATTATTTTTTATTATAAGCTTTCTAGTTTTAAAGTTGGTTTAATTACAATATTCAGTTTTCTTCTTGTCATTCACAGAGACCCAATGATAACTGTCTGTCATTTTATCCAAGGCTTTATTTTATTTTTAATTTAGATTATGATTTTCCTCCATATAATAATAGAGCTAGTGTTTTGAAAAGAAAAAAGAAAAAAAATGCATGTTTTGATTTTCATTATCAAACTACTTTTTACACATTTGGGTGAATTATAAACTAGAAATAAGTCAAAGTTAAACAAAACTAATCTTTACCAACACCTTTTCCTTCACATTTTTTCAATTTTATTTTTTACTTTGCATGTGGAAAAGTTATCTTCGCACAACCCCGATACAATTTTTAATATGAATAAAACTATTAAGCTGTTCCGGTGGCCGCATGATCTAAGGTGTCACTCTCATGTTAGACTTGACTGCCGATGACAGGAAGATCGGGGGTTGAATCCCAGTCGGGTGTAGTAAGGGTGGGTTTTCCACTCTCCTTTCATGCAACTGCGGGTATACTTGGACCCCTAAAATTCAACCTTCCTCATCCTTAGCACATTAGTGTAATTAGTACATATGAGTATAACCTAAACAGGTAATAAGATGCAGTGCTAAAAAAAAGCAACTATTAATGTGAAAGTGAAAAGTAGAGTGAAATTTAGTTGCTTTTATACCTCATATTTGACACCTGCAATTAATGTCTTAGCAAGATCACAGTTTTTGGGCTGTTCTTCAAGTGTTTTATCAGTTTGTTTCCTTCTTCCATTTGAAATATTATTATTGTGGTCTTCAGAAAACAATGTCAACACTGCAACACTAAAAAATGAAATAAAATGAATGGTGATGCTATTATATCCAACTTTCCAGAGCCGTATTGAGAGCTCAAATCCATCCAATTTTAATAGGAAGGGCCTTTTAAAAATATACACACATTTTTTGCAGCCAATATTGAACATTCTGCTATATTATTTGTGATATTTTATAGATGTTGATAATCTATATTTAAAAAAAAAGACAGCTGCAAATAACATGATTTGAAGTATGAATACATAAAAGTTACCAACTTTTCCAGCCGTTTTCCTAGGAAAATTGGATTGTTTGTAACATTTGGTTTTGCCACTATTACCTGCAAATTAACTACAGTCTAGTTAGATATTTTATTACTAAATTTATTTTATAGGGGCTTTACATTAGTGGGGTTGCTATAACTTTTATAGTTGATATAATTGCCCCTGTGATCTAGTTTTCAGAAAAGTGATATTAACAGTGAGAGGGTTTGTTGTTCCGATCACATTACACCCTCTAACCAAAAATATTGGTACTAACATCGCTTAAGGCAGCATCCGCTCAGTCGGAATAGCTTGTTTGCGAGCTCACGCCATGGAATATTTTATAAATGTGATAGCTGTTAGGACTGCATTTATAGTAAAGCCTGAATTACTCCTAAACCACCAACTTTTAAGCATCACTCAAATATTAAATTATCTACCCCACCAGAATGTGAACTAAAGTCTTACGCAGGGTTTAATAATTGTCTGAAGTAAAATGTCCAAGCAATCTTGACCAAAATTGATGCCTCTAGACCAATGTATCTTAAACTGTGGCATTTTAATTATTTAATGGGGAGTTAAATGTATATCTAATTAGCAAATTAAAACAGATGTTTGCCCTCTACAAGAGATTTATTAAATTTGAAATTACTGTTTATACTTTACTGGATGGTGGGTGGACCTATTTGTTTTACTTTCTTTTTATGAATATCTGGAAAGGGGTGCATTGGTTAGGCCATGACTTCGAAAGGAGTATGAGAATTGTGAAAATTTGGGAAATGTTGCTCTAGTTCAGTGGTTCCCAACAAGGGGTATGCGTACCCTCAGAGGTATGTGCCAGAAAGTTTTGGGGTGTACAAAAATATTCAAATAATGGCGGAAAGAGCTACAATTGCCAGCCGTGTAATAAAAGATAAAATATTCGTCAAAAGTTATTAAATTAACTCAATGATATGGTGAGGAGCGGTTCGGGTTTTCTTCTATATTTGACCTTGAGAAAATGTTTTCAATTTCAAATACAAAATAGTTTTTTAATTATTAATAAATTGAATGTGTTAGTTTACAGTAACTTTTGCTATTTGAATGTAAAATATATTTCACCTCATTATTACATTTTTTTAATCCCATTATTAAACCATTTATTTTCAGTTGCAACAAATAAATTAGAAATAACTACAATAGCAACAAAACATTTTACTAAAATTAAGTGCACAATTTATGTAAATGGGCTACCAAAGAGTACACAAGTGAAAAATGGTTGATAACCGCTGCTATAGTTGAGTAATTATATTTTTAAGTAATGTTCATGGATGTATTGTTTATTTTATATACCTATATATACTAATCATGTTATATATTTTTATATTTTTACATATAAAATTCTCAGATCTAGGATGTTATTGTTAAATATAAAGGTGAAGAGAAACAGTTTGATAAATTTTCAATGATATTCATACTTGAGGAGTAATTTATAAATGGTTTTTAAGCATCATAATTGAACATAAAAAAAACTAAAATTCAAAATTTATAAAAAAGAAACTTAAAACAAACTTTTTTTGGATCCTTGAATATCCTTAAAGATAAGAGATTTAAGGATTCAAAGAAACCATCAGTCAGTCTACTTAAATCATATTTAGGAATCGGATATTAAATGTTATGCCAGATTTTTGCGGATCAATTTCTTACTAATAAACATATTTTATTTTATTTTTCAAATTAGAATCTAAGTCAAGTGGAATTGCATGGCAAGGGTCTGAGCTTTGTCTAATTACCTCAAATCCCTATTGAATTCTTGTACAGGATTGTAAAACACATTTTTTGAAGACAAAACAACAATCTCAGCAGCTCCTTCCTTGATGATGAATGGAGCATCACTTTCAACAGTCTTATCTACGCATGATGCCCTTTTTTCTTGAGATTCGTCATTTATCTTTGAAGGTGTGTTAGCTAGATTGATGTCTTTAGCCAAGTTGTCCATCTGTTACAAAACAAGATCATGTGTTAAGCTTTTATGAAAATAATAGTACAAAAAATACATTCCATGTTTGTACAACCTATTTTAACAAATAACTCTTTTAAAATACAATTTAACTTGGGAAATAATTATTAATAGTGTAAAGCCCAATCTTTCCTGTCTATTGTGTCACTTTTGGAATCAACCCTTCTCTATAGAGAAGGCGTTGTAAGACAAAGAATATAAAAGTAGATCACTAGGAATCTTTATTTGGCCCACACCCAAATATGTAAAACCCAAGTACCCAAACCTAGCAGTGTTAACTATCATTAAATTAAACTATTCAACTATTCAAGTTAAGGAAGTTAGGGTTTGCTTTATGTAAAAAAGACATGAAATTGACAATGGCCTGAAGGCCGTTTTACTATCAGAAATAATGATCAAAAGGTTAACAATATTAATTTTATTGATTGCGGACAATGTGCAATAGCAAATAATCCAACAATATTTATCGATAAGCGAATAAATGTACTTAAGTAAAAAAACATAATATTATAAGGTTACAGAGTACTAAATGAATTTATCTAGATCAAAGAACATTCATAATAAGTTAACAGAACCAATTCAAAAGTAAACAAAGTTAATTATTGTGAACAGTTTTCAAAACGAATTAAAAGCTGGAATACACCCTATCGTCAAATCAACATGGCTAAGCCATCCAAAAGATACCTATAAATATCTGAAATTAAGCTTGTTAGAAAGTCTATACATATCATATCTCATAACTTATACATTTCAACTAATAAATGTCTGCTCGTAGCCATACCCCAGGCTACAATATTTACAAGTAAAGTCATTATTCTAATCTAACAACCCGTGAGGCGGGGTAGCCTACACACCAAAAGCTTAATATCTTTCTAACTTATTTACTTAGTCCAAAATAAAATTTGAACATATTAAAATCATTTACCAAATTTCCCACTCACATAGAAATTGAAAATATGAAACCAAACCATATTAGTTTCATCTAGACACACTACAACTGTAAGAATATAGCCAAACAAAATATAGTGCAAGATAGCGCACAAAGATTAAATTACTTAATTTGATTTGCGAATAATATAACCTAACCAGCACTAAAAGGCATAAGACCATAACATGTCCGTAACCAAATCAAGTCTAATTATCAGGAAAATTAATTTAGTACAAAATTAATAAATTATTATTATTATTATTATTAGCACCGCGTCTTACTACCCATTCGGGTTATACGCACTTACACTAATGTGTAATGGTAGGGTGATTGTGAGATGAAATGGAGGACCTACAGTTTCACGTGGGATCCGAACCACAGTGGAGGCCTGGAATTCCACACATTCACAAGTTGTGATTAATACACGTCTTGTCAGAGGTGATGGAAGGGTTTGGCAATCAGATAAATCCGTGATGGGACCAAGGATTGAACCCCGGACCTTCTGTGTTTTGTAAACTTTAAAACGTCATAACTGCTTGTTACACTTCATACAGTATTTTATCCAGTAAGCTTCTATTGGAAGTATTTATAACCTAACTAGCCCTAAATGATTTGGTTTCATTTTAGTGAACAATCTATTTAAAAATAGTCCATATTCATTATCTGTGTTTTGCTAGAGTTATGTTAAATTTCGTAAATCCTGATCAAATGCCGGGATCACGATCTAGTTAACGTTAACTTAAAGTTAACTTAACGTAAAGGACCTCATCGTATGTTTAAATGGAAGCGATCACGATACAGTTAACTCAACATAAGAGATGTCCTGGGAGGTCTTTTACTTTAAGTTAACGTTACTTGAAGGGTATCACGTGATCTATCCAGCCAATCAGTGCAAGTGCAAGTGATGTCACCAGGGCTATTTAGTAATTCATTTGTTGGTATTATGACCAATGTTTAATCTTTAGCATAAGTTCTAGTGATCAGACATTGAAACAAAATAATTAAATTATAGTATGAAAGCTCAATTTATCAAAAAAGTTTTGTTGAGCTTGACTGCCGAGGACAAGGATATCGAGGTTCAAATCTTGGTCGGGTGAACTGGGGGTGATTTTCCTAAATGGTTTTCCACTCTCCCTCCACGCAAATGCGGGTTCACTTCATCTATATTCAACCTTCCCAATTCCTAACCCATTAGCGTAATTAGTACTTAAGCGTATAGTCTGAACGGGTAGTAAGACGCGGTGCTAAATAAATAAAATAAAAACTTTAAGTGAACGTTACGTTAAGTTGATAATGATCCCGGCATTACACTAGTTACTTTACATTAAATGAACGTTAAGTTGATCGTTATCCCAGCATGAAGGATCTTGTTCAACTCCAATTATGTTTGGGGATAAAATTTTCATGAAAGAATGGAATCATCAAAGCAACACAAGCCAAATATGTCTATGACATGCTAAAAATGTAACATGAAAGACTGTAAAAAGGCAGCTACATCTATGGTACATGGATTAAAAACAGCAAAAATTTAAAATGAGGCTATATATAATCCATATCAGAGCTTGATAGGTAGTTTGATGTACTTGTCAATAGCTACCAGGCCTGAAATGTTGCATGCTATTAGTGATTTGACCCAATTTAACCAGGACTTTGGCAAGTAACATTAGCTTGGTGAGAAACAAGTAGGTATTAGTCTAAAGGTTACAAAAGACTTGTCACATAATTTTAAAAGGACAGGCTTTACAAATGCTGGTCGGGCAGCTTGTCCAACTGAGTTAATCCTTCACTGGCTACTCCTTCATGCATGCAGGATAAACCATCAGCTGGGAGTCTCACAAGCAGAAAACAGAGGCACTTTCAACCTTGTAATATAATATTTCTCTGGAACTGAAGCAGCTAAGGAAGCCATTCATTTAAAAAGAAACTTACTATTGACATGGGTGCACCTTGCAGTAGGCCTACTATCACAGTATCAACGCATCCAGTTCGTTCGAGTAAATAAAAACAGGGTTTTGGGTTAACTGCACGTTTGTATAATTTGTACTATTTTTTTCAAGTCACCAGTTAGTAAAGGTTAGCCCATTCTACTTACTTTACCAAAAATGTTAGTTTTCTTTAAATAATGTATAGCATCAGAAATGATATAAATGAATATAGAACGTGGATTTAAGCGACAAAATAGTATGTGATCATTAATTATTAAATACTTCATCCCTGATCCCTCTTCAACTTTATGTTCATCAAGTGATCACATGTTGCAAACTATTGAAATGATAGGAGAGTTGTGAATTGTGATTGAATTAATATCATTGTCTATGACCAGAGCATAGATAAAGGACCAGAGTATTCTCGTGAGTACCTACCATTTTACAAAAAAAAAAGGGTAGGCCCCTAAATAGAAGTTCAAGACTCATCCTATTTTTTATAACAGACATTATTTGCAGCACTGGTGGTCTCTGAGTGTGACTGTCGGTCTTTAAATTTTTTGCTCAAGGCACATCCATAATGGTTGATAAATGTGTGTCCGAAAACTGTGAGTAAACAACTGGTAACATACGTAGTTACCGCCAAATATTTCACCCTAAAAGGTAGCAAGCTTACCCTGCAATGTTTAACTATGGCGCTACTTATAAGTTAGGGCCATAATGTAGTCCTTCAAGGTAATATTGCTACCTTTCATGGAAAACGAAGTTTAGGTCTTACATATTGGGTGGGCAAATTCAACAACTTTAGGAAATTGATCTCTGTCGAATAAGGAGTACAAAATTGATGCACCTATCTTACATTCCCGATCCCCCAAATTATGCCAACGCTCTAATTACTAAGTTATACAGGAGTCATGCCGTGCACAGGGTAATTCATTCTTCACTCATATTTTAAGGCAGAGCATGTTATGGACGTGCAGAAACTGTCGGTTACATACGAATTATCAATTAAAATAATGATTTATCAGATAAAGCAGCCACCTTCGACTTGGTAGGTGTTTATACTGCCAATTGTACAATAACAACTGTAAGAATGCGTATACCGTGATGGACTAAATAGCCAAAATATTTTATTTGTTAATTATGATTCTATTCACATATAAATATCATAATCTATAAATTAAATAGCTTGTCTATTTAATTCTCACTCTACTCGTGTTCAGGTGTCATTTTTCAATCTAAAGAATTATGTTATTTAGACGCAGATATAACCGTAACTAACAAATTTAATAGCTTGGCTATCTAGCCCATCAATAAATGATACGTATGTGGTTAAAGACAATCAGCATTACAAATTAAAAATATATTATTAGAGGCTATCTGAAATGGTTTTCCACCAGTAAATTTTTAAAAATTATTGTCCTTTAAAGCTATTTGGAATGGTCCTGATCTGTTTTTTTTTTAAATTATATGCCTTTAGAAGCTATTGAAAATTGGTATTTCCTCAACACATTTTTGAAATTTGAATGTTTGTCTCTAGAAGCCATAGAGTAGAGGTAAGCAACCTTTTTTTCAGTTTAGTTACAGGTGGGGCGAATGAAAAGTGAAATTCACCACATTTTGTAAAAATTGAGAAATTAATTTGCTCATTCGAACATATTTAAAACAACATACACTGTTTGAACAAGTTTATTCAAAACATGTGCACTTTGACTAATCACAACTGCCTCGGATGAAAATTATGAAAATGGTTCAAATTGAAAATGTAAGACACTTTAATGCTAAATTTAACAATCTTTTTGTCTGGCAAGTTGCAGAAACATTGGCTGATCTGAGCTTGATGCACATTTTAGCTTCACCTCCTAATTGACATCAACAATCTGAGATCTGAATTTGGACTTTTGATGAATACCATTATAGAGAACATCGATTCACACACCCACCAAACTTGGTTAATAATTTCGAAGTGCCAGCTTTCAGAGATGGGACATCGTTGTCAGTCAGAATATATTTCCATATATCAGTGACTGAAGAATTTTGGTAAATATTCAATGGTTCCAGACTGTCCGTGCTTGTCCAAAGACATACGAGTGGACATTTCTTTGCTTGAATTTGTAATATTAAAGTGGTATCACTATCCCCTTCTTTTACCTATGACGGTTAGCCATTAGAATCTGCCAGTATGTGCTAATGCTCGTTTTGTCATTCGCAACTCATAACATACAATATTACACAAACTCGCCTTCCAATTTAGGTCGCGTGGTTCCAGTAGAATGGATCACGCAATAATTTAAATGCCAATATTAAGTAAATGAAATCAGAAAATTGAAGGGGAGAATTGGATGGTTGTGTTGCGTCAATTATTCATTCAAAAATCGGAATGCTTCCAATAATATGCAGTGAATATCAAGTTACAGCCAGCACACGCCATCAGGAAAAAGTTCATTTTACTGTGAGAAATGGCAAACTCAAATTCGTCACACTTTTATGGCCAATTCACCACTTGTGGATATTGGCGATAGGATTGCCCACCCCGGCCATGGAGTGATATTCGCCTGGAAAAATGTGATGCTTCTAGAAGCTATGTATTAGAGTCCTGCCCTGCCTTTTTTTTTTAAAGTGAATGCCTTTATAGGTTATTTGAAGCTTGATATAAAGCCGTCTTGAAGCTTTATAGTAAAAACTTTTTTGTGGGGGGGGGGGTTGAGCCCCATAAATGGGGGGATTTGAACCCCATAAACCCCCTCCCTCAGCCCATGTTGAAAGTTACCAAGAGTCCACCTTTGGTTTGATAACACAAAAAGATCAACTTTATTTGGACCCGCCTCGGTGGCGTAGTTGGCTAATGCGCCAGTCGTGTTGAGCCAGACCACCGAGGACGGGGAGATCGAGGTTCGAATCTCGGTCGGGTGAATTGAGGGTGGTTTTTCCTAAATAGTTTTCCACTCTCCCTCCACGCAAATGCGGGTTCACTTCCTCTAAATTCAACCCTCCTAATTCCTAATCCATTAGTGTAATTAGTTCTTAAGCGTATAACCCGAACGTATAGTAAGACGCGGTGCTAAATAATAATAATAATAATAATAATAATAATAATAATAATAATAATAATAATAATAAAAACTTTATTTGGAATTTTATGTACAAGGTTCCGTCTTCACATTGTGTTGTTTGTCACGTGCCTGAAAACTGAACGTATGGTGGCTTTGGTTTTGGATCAAATAGTGTTCCTGGTTGTTTAAAGAAATTATCTTCAGGGCCATTGATAAAAGAAAAATTACCTTCTTGACCATTTCTCACGAAGTCGTCAACTTATTCCGTTTTTACAATCCACGTGTTTATCTCTGAGCCACAGACCATTTAAGACGACCTAACCTATTGTAATTTTTAAATCTCCTGTGTGTGTAAAATTGATCTCTGACGTCATATTAAGTTGAAAATGGATATTGTGTCTAAAGTTTTGGAGAAAGCTGAAAAAGATGCCGAAGAAAAATACAAAAGTATTCACGTAGAGAAACATTTAGAATTGGAGTATGATCTTGGGACATTATTGGTTATAGACATAAATGACTTGGATCTCAAAAGCTTAAGGTTTGTACTAAATACAAAATACAGTCATAGGGCCAGTTTCATAGTCAAATTTAGTACGCCTCAAGTGCGGCGCTATACTAAATACAAGACGTCACCTACCTGAAATTGAATGGAATGGGCCAGTTTCATATGCGAAACTGGCCCATTCCATTTTGGTCTAGGTAGGTGTCGTCCTGTACTTAGTATCGACTCGCACTTTAGGCGTACTAGATCTGACTATGAAACTGGCTCATATACTCCCAATTATTCATCTTAAGTCTTGACATTGATTATTCAACTTTTTATTGTATATTATATTTGATTTGAGGGAACAACAGTTATTGGACAAGAAGCCCATTTGCAGTAATTTAGTATGTTATTCTTTAAGATAGATTGTGTACTGTCAAATGACTTGTCATACTTGTGAATTAAATTGTGTGTGCGAGGCAAAGAGAGTAATTTGTAATTTTACAATTACAGGAGAATGTGTTTGTATTCCTTGTCAGCTTTGAGGGTAGTAATAGTTTAATGTCCTAGCATGGTAGGTTATCTTAGTCTATTTTTTCATTAATAGACCTATGTCGTGAATGAATAAAGTTCCTATCAAAATATGCTCACTAATTTTCTACTTTGAGCAAAGGAATAGTATCTTGATTATTAAAGGAGAATGATTTAACAATGTTCTGTAATTTATCAAGCAAATGGGAGTACTTTTTATAATATGAAGAGCAAATTATAGAACCGAATTCTAAGCTGCTTCTCATTACAGAATAAATAAGAGGCAAATCTCTTCAGTGGTTGAATGACCTAAGGTGTTAGTGTCACTCTCGTGTTAGACTGGCCTGCGGAAGACTGGGAGATAAGGGTTTGAATCCTGTTCAGGTGTACTCAGGGTGGTTTTCCCTAAATGGTTTCCACTCTGCTTCCACGCAAATTCAAGCAGATTACCTCTAAAACGGTTCCTTTCTCATCCCAACCCTATTAGATAATTATCATACATGCGCTTAACCTGAACAGGGATTAAGTTTTGCTCTGTAGCTACCTACAGAAGTAAAGTATTTAGTGTCTCTTCAGGAATACTACCCATCATATAAAACAATGTTGTTCAACTGGTTTTTTTTTTGCGTGCAGGCCTACCCTGATATATAATTTCTCTTCATCTTTGTACCACTAAAGTTGTTGATGCATAATGTAATTTATGGCATTACTTAGGCCTATTATTTAATCTACAACTAAAATAAATAGCCTACTACCTACGGTGGCCGCATGGTCTAACACACTAGCCTACTCTCATGTTAGTCTAGACTGCCGAAGATGGGGAGATTGGGGTTCGATCCCGGTCAGGTGCACCGAGTGTTTTTTTCCTAAACGGCTTTTCTCTCTCCTCCTACACAAATGTGGGTGCACTTCCTATCCCATTTGCTACAGACCACTGAAAGAGTCTTTATATACAGAACTTTAGTTGCTACTGGTTTTTAGTGTAAACTGCAAAAAAAAAAAATTGTTCTATTAATAAGACAAGATAGACACAGAATCAACTTACTCATAAAATATTAACTGTTAAAGAATCATGTAACTTATGAATTTTTTGTAATTGTGAACATTTCTAATCAAAAATGTCTGGTTTGGTGTGGTTATAATCAGGGCTGTGGAGTCAGTCTGTAAAAATTTCCCGACAATGGTTTCAAAATAAAAACTTATGAAATTATAACAATATATATAAGATATATCATTTTGATTTTTTTTTTACTCTTTAGAACAAATTTTTGTAATTTGGATTGACAAATTTATTCAAATATTTATTCACATTGACAAAGAGCCTTTCCATAAAGTCATCTTTATTAGATCATTTTACTACATTAAATTTATTATTCCTAACTTACTGTAATTAATATACTTTAACAATTCATGAAGAAGTCGGTGTCAGACATTAGAAAATTGAAGCAGTCCGAGTCAAAGGCTTGACTCCACAGCCCTGGTTATACTAATCGTTACTCAGCTTAATAGTAAATGGTCCGATGGTATAGTGGTCAGTGCACCGGGCTATGGTCCTAAGTGTCCCGGGTTTGATTCCTGGCTGATACTTTGGGTATTTTTCCCTTAAGGTGAATGATCCCAACAGTCGCCAGGGTTTGGTTAATTAGGCTTAAGTTAGGTTAAGACTCACACCGGCTCGACAACTTCATAATAACCATCATCCCTTCATATTATGTGTTACGGTGAGTAGACACAACCTCTTCTGGTGTACCTTTGATGCAGACAAGAAGCAGACTCTCAACCTTACGGGGGTTTTGCTCTGCTCCTTTTGCCAACTTGAGTCCTTCAACACTGGGCTTCACTAGTGTCACTGCTGGGTGAAATTAGGACTAACCGCAGCAATACTAGTGGTGAAGGACTCAAGCTGCCAAAAGGAGTGCAACCATTTTGACCTGTAGGTTGAGTGTCTGGGTATATCATTTGTCTGTGACCTTGGGCAACATTCATTGTCACCGAGCTGCTAATAGTCTACACATAAGGTGACCGTATCTGGATGTCATGGCCCTCCCGGTCATATATGCCATATGGTGAAAAAAAAGCAGCTCAATAGTATTCATATGAATTTTAAATTCTTTTTAACAGGTTTTTTTTTGTTGCAAAACCATTTGCACTTCCTTGTTTAACAAACTTATTATAAACTAAACAAATACAATGGAGCTACAATTTTGGGTGCAAACTTATTACTAAAACCTCATTAGCCTCCATTAAATATTTTAAAGGTTTTTTTTTAACAATGAAAATGTAAAGGAAGACCTTCAACAATGTTTATTTCAGAACAAAAGTTTGCTAATTAATAAAGTACAAAGGATTTCCCAAAGAATAAAAATATATTTTTTTTAGAAAGAATTCAACACACCCTTGTACAACCTTAAAGAAAACTTCAACTCACGGGAGTTAGTTGAGGAAGTCTGTTTCTAATAACAATAATACAAACTGCTACAGACATATATTTTGTTTATATATACACTAACCATCTTCATTGGCCAAATGGTTCAAGGTGTCTCACTCGTGTTAGTATTGCCTGCTGATGACGAGAAGCTCGGGATTCAAAACCTGGTCAGTTCTATTGAGGATGGTTTTCAATAAATGTTTCCCCACTCTCCTTCCATGCAAATGTGGGTAGATTATTTCAAAACTGCTCCCTTCCCCATCCCTACCCCATTAGAGAAATTATTATATTCATGCATACAACATGAACAGGTAGTAAGACACAGTGATTAAAAAAAAGTTAATTTATATTTTAAAAATGTCACTTTTAGGTCTGATCAGGATAAATATTTAAAAGATCTAGCAAGAGATAATGCCCAACTACTCATCAACAAAATATGGGAGTTGCCATCTGAGCGAATTGACGAAGCGATTGTCGTGAAGCTCCCACCACCTTCGTTCATCTTACCAAGAGAAAATCCTGTCCCTAAGCCTAAGCCGATTAGCAAGTGGCAGAAATATGCGCAAGAGAAAGGTATTACAAAGAAGCGCAAGTCCAAAGTTACTTGGGATGAAGTTTTAAAGGTAAATATTGATGGATATGATAAGATCATTTTTATATTTACTTTTTTTTTCTTTTATTAAAGGCTACAAGCCCAAAGATGGAACTATATAAAGAGGATTATGAACTGCTAATAATTTGTTTTGACATCTACTACTTAAGATTGTCTTGGGTTTGGGGAAGAATACAAATGTGTTGTGCATCATTAAGATGACCAACAATCACTGTAGGGGTGTAGTGGAGCGGGAACGCCATTCCGACACTGCTTTTCATGGAAAAAAATTTTTGATAACGTTTTATACTATGCAATTCTAAGTTAACTAATTGATTTTATATCAATATTATGTTAAAACTTTTTTTCATACTATGAATCAATAAATTCTGTTGAAATTTACTGTGCTTTATGTGAATTTTTGGAATCTTAGGAGAAGTGCGCCAAGCAAGTTTCTGTTTTAGTAACCATTAAAAATTGCTTCATATACCTTCTAGAGGCATTTATGTATGTGATTTTTTTTTGCCTATGGCAGTTGGGGGTCGGGCCAATCCCTACCTTTATTTATTTATTTATTTATTTATTTATTTATATTTAGCCCCGCGTATTACTACTCGTTCGGGTTATACGCTTAAGTACTAATTACGCTAATGGATTAGGAATTGGGAAGGTTGAATATAGAGGAAGTGAACCCGCATTTGCGTGGAGGGAGAGTGGAAAACCATTTAGGAAAAACCACCCCCAGGTTCACCCGACCGAGATTCGAACCTCGATCTCCCCGTCCTCGGCGGTCGAGCTCAACACGACTAGCGCGTTAGCCAACTACGCCACCGAGGCGGGTGCCCTACCCCTCCTTTCAACTTTGGGGTGGCTACAACCTTGCGTCCCAGCACTGCTACATTTATGACTACACCACTGAATCACTGAGAATATTTAGTCTGAGTCCTGGGGTTTTTGATTTTTTTTTATGTTTTAGGCAAGCAGCTGTAGAATAATTGATTAAAATACATGTTACATTAAAATTATTTTTTGGTACAGGTATGCTGACATTCACAGCTATTCAAAATATCTCAATTATTCACATTCAAAGTTGGATACTAGATGTCTATCATACATTATCTTACAACTTAGCCTAATGGTTGTAAATTTCAAGTTGTTTTGCTGTGCATGGTTGTTTGACTCTCCTGTAGTAGCAGAAACATTAACTTTTAACATATAATCCACATCTGGCACAGAGTAAAGGCATCATATACTTATTCCTTTATCATCTTCATTAGGTGTAGTGCCTCTTGGCTGGTATATTTATGATATTCCTCTGATTTGACACTTTAGCTCAATTGGTATCATGTCTGTCTTTTGAGCTAAGGGTCCCGATTTCGATTCTCGGCATGGCTAAAAAATCATCATTGGTGAAATGTGGGTTTACCCTTTCACAGGGATAAATTAACAGCCAGGGACTGGATGTTGTGCCTGTCCTAATCTTAAGTTAGATCATAAGGCATATAAAGCTATGACAGGCCTAGCCAGCCAATAGAGGAAAATATATGGCTTGAATAAAATAGTGACTCAGGCCAAAGGTTGGAAACACTAATGGATGTAAAGTAAAAGTTATGATACTCCTACAGGTCTCTCGATGCTGGAGCAGTCTCTTGCTGTTATTGTATCTGCCTCCAACCTTGATTTAAACCAGCATTTGGCATTTCCTTCCTCTTCCCATTTATAATTCCTTCAGTTGCAATCTTAAACAGGCATTCCCTTCTCATCCAATATCCTAGACAATTTATTTTTCTTTCATTTAATTTATCCATAGTTTGTCTCTCTTCTCCTATTCTTCTCAGAGCTTTCTCATTTCCAATTGTTTCCTCCCAGTTTACTCCTTCCATTCTCCTCCATATCTACATTTCCAGTGCTTCTATCTCTATTTCTTTCATTGTATTTCCAAAATGTCTAAGTATTCTTGTATAAATTATTCGAAAGTAAATAAAATAATAAAACCTAAAACAGTTAATGGAATCTGTACACTTAATGTAAATAACTGTTCAACTTATCAATACTTACTTACTAAATGGCATTAGGATCTCAAAAGTTCATTAGGCATTAGGATCTCAAAAGTTCATTACCTCACTCACAAAAGTACTCTACCTAGCCTTAATTTGAGCTAATTCTATCCATTCTATTTCATTACACCCTATCTCTTTCAGGTTTATCCATTTGTTACTCTCCCATCTGCATCTAGGTCTTCCCAGTGGTTTTTTTTCATTGGGTTTGCCAGTCAATACTTAGAACACAGTTCTTGATACTCCCATTCACGCTGTATGACCTGCCCACTGTAACCTGTTAGATTTTCTTACCCTAACAATGTCTGGTGAGTATAGGGTATGCAGCTCATCATTACATAGCCTCCTTCACTCCCCACTATCTTCATCCATTTTTGGACCAAATATCTTCCTAAACACCCTGTTTTCGAACACACTAAATATCTTTTCGTCAAATGATCAATACGTATATTGACATTTTCCTTAATTTGACCTGAAATTAACTAACTTTTGTTGAAAGTACCACTCATTGTTTTGAACTTGTAACTTGCTACATCAATGTATTAATAATTTTAGAAATGGGTACCTAACTATGGTTACAAACGTGCTGAAGCGGAGAAACAAAAGGACTGGCTCATAGAGCTCCCAGGCAATGCTGATCCTTTGGAAGACCAATATGCCAAGAAGATGGACATTAAAAAGGAGAAGGTTGCTAAAAATGAATTTCAGAGATTGAAAAATTTGGCTGTGTCAAAGAATATTAAAGTCCCAAGAGTTGGAATAACCACCGCTGAAAAATCAAGTTCTGAGCAGGTGAGTTTATCATCATAGCAGGTAATTAACACAATCGGGTCTTTTGGATACTAATTATTTGTTCATTTCATTTGAAGTTGGGCACAAGCTTTTCCAGCTCAAGGGTGCCGTTTTGTCATTGTTTAAACTTATTGATACATATTTAATTATGTTTCTTATATCAAGGGTGAAATTACATTAGTTTTTTTATTTTGTGATCTTATTTCCAGATTAAAAAGGAACGATTTTTTAAGATAAAAGTATTAATAAAATTATTGGCAGGGTCAGCTGCATGTATAGTTTGAGTGGCTCTGAATCAGAGAGACAGGTTTCAATCCTGACTAGGTATACTGTGATCAAATAGCGGTATTTCTTACCCTTTCCAAGGAAATACTGAGGGGATTTTTTTAATCACCTGAGATCTACAGATTAAATCATTCATAATTTTTTGTTAAAAAAAATTACATCGGCCTATTTTTTTTTTTAAACTATGTAATTTCTAAACCAAGCTGTACAGTAACTATCACGGTTATTGTAATTTTTTTTCGATTGCTTAATAATTATTTGTTTCTACAGCTAGGAAAAGCATTAACAGTGGCTAAAGTATCAACAGCATCCTTGGGTAAGTTTCAAGCGAAACTGCCGAAAGAGAAAACGGCCAAGAAAGTTGGAGCTCTTCTTCCAACTGTCAAAAAAAGGAAACAACCGTATGTTACCCCAGAGCAAGAGAAGAAGGGCAACATTAAAATTTTAGATAATATTTTGAATAAGAAGCCAAAATTGGATGTGGAGAAAGCAGTAAATAGAGAGATCTTCAGAGAACAGCAACAGTAAGTTTGTGTTTCATCAGCCTTTAGCGTATTCCATAAAGAGAGCCACTTATATGGGGAATGTTTTCGTGTGGTGTATATATTTTCCCCATAGTGTCTCAGTACCTGTTTGTGTTATACACGAACATTAATTATGCTAACATAATAGAGATAAGTAAGTTAAGACTTTTAGTGGAAATGTGGAGCGAAAGTGGAGGAAAAACCTCTCATAGTACACATGATCGAGAGTCAAACCCAGATTTCCCTGTTGTTGGTATACTGTCTAATACAAGAGTAACTAATTATAACATGTGACCATCGATGTGGTTTGTGTGTTGTGTTCATACTTAAAACCTTTGAGCTAATTGTTTTTGTTTTTTGACCAAAATTGTTACACACCAGGTCCAATTTTTAGTGTACTGAGGTGGTTTTTAACTCTCCATCCCCAGAAGTGCAGGCACACTTCCTCTTAATTATACCTTCCTCATACCTATTCTAAGAGTGAAAATATATTGACAGACCGGACACAGATTAATTATCAAGGCCAAGGTGTCAACCTTTTTAAAAAGGGTTAAATATACTATTTGGCGCTCTAACAATAATGTCGTTAAGCCATTTTAACAATTATTTTAATTTTAATTGTGTGTATATATATTTTTTTACATCTATTACTGTTTCTAACCTGTGGCCTGAGTAATTTTTTTATTAAAACCAAATATTTTTCATTACCAGCTGGCTAGGCCTGTCATAGTCTCATATTCCTTATAATCTATCTTAAGACTAGGACAGGCACAACATCCAGTCCCTGGCCGTTAATTTATGAATGTTAAAGGGTAAACCCAAATTTTCATCAATGGTAAATTTTCGGCCATGCCGGCAATCGAACCTGGGACCCTTAGCTCAGTAGACAGACACACACTCGTCTGAGTTAAGTTGTCAGACTCCCCCCCCCCCCC
>CABFWO010006837.1:0-30836 GCA_902155825.1 Timema genevievae | reverse complement strand
TTTTTTTCCATTACATGAACATCATTGTTCAACGCTTGATTTATTTATATGACCATAACATAATAACTGTTCATATAACTATACATTCTTTTGTGACTAAATATTATATTGTATTTACTGGAGAGGGGGCTGGAGAAGAGACTTATTTCAAATAAAGGTTTAGGGTGAAATCATCAAACATGTATAATTTACTAGCAGGCTGATCCATTCTTTGCACTATATCAAACTACAAATTAGGACGTTCAACATCCGGCTGCTAGCATTTATATAATTCCTCCTTGCATAATACCAAGCTAACTATGACATTCCCGATTTAGAATTACCAGTCAGCTTTCACTCATAAATTTGAAATTTTAACACTTATTTGATTCACTTGCGTGGTCTCCCTACTTCCTTCCCAAATTTCAATTTTCTACCTAAGTTAAAACGTCTTTCTTATCTTAACCCCGTCCCCCAAGTCCTGGAGCCCAATTTTGAAATTCCTAATTTCGTAAATTTTCCTCGTTAAATGAGGTGGTCCTTCTAAAGATCTTCAAAATTTCAATTTTTCATCTTATTTTGATGGGGCTTGGATTTTTCTGAACACACACCTAAACTCACTTTATTTTTTATATATTACTAACTTGAAGTACAGCTTTGCCCGGGAGAATAGTTTAGGGTAACTAAAAAGATTAAAAAGGGTAAAAATTAAATTAAATTAATTTTTAAAGGTTATGTAATACGTTTAAAAAAAGGTTTAAGTGTATAAGAGGGGGACTAAGGGAAAAGTGACGGACAGACAAACAGCATTGTGAAAACCATGTTTTGGGTTTCAAGGGTTCATGAAACGTTGACATTATAGAAATCTCAAGTTTGATTTTTTTTGACAATCACAATACTACTAGATATAGATCGTTCCTTGTATTTATTTTTATTTCTAAACAGTAAATAAGGTCGTTTTAATTCAATATTTATCTGGCTTTGGCTTGCATACAATATATCGAATATAGTATGAATTTGCTTTTTTTCAATAGGAAATTTGGGGGATATTTTAATGTGTATAACATTTATCTCTTTTGAAATATAAATCGTAAACCATGTTTTAAAAGGTAGCGTATGCACTCGACACATCTTGAATGCTCTATATTTTAACAATCACACAACTAATGTATTTATTAAAATAGTATTGAGTCTTGGGGGAGACCAATTTCCAGTTTTTCCTCTCTTGGGTGTGCCACTGACATATATATAATACCCTAGGAAGAACAAACAGAGAAATTCTGCATTAGTCTTTTTTTGGTGGTATAGCTTCAATTTGATTAAACACTTACATTTTCTATGTTAATAGGCTGTCATTTATAAATTATCAGAACTATATTATATCTACTAGAATAACTGAATATTTGGTTTTTGCTTAGAAACATTTTTGACAATATTTTTATTGTGATAAATTAATGGAAAACTATCACTTTTTAAACATATTCACGTAAATTAAAATGAATAGTTCGACACAATCTTACATACTTTCTCATATAGTAACTAGCCAAGAGTTGGTTTACTTCCATTGTATATTACAATTAGGAATCAAATTTTCATAAATTTCTCATCAGTAACCCAAAAGGGAATGTCTGTGCGATGCACTGTACCATTTATTTATTTTTTTGAACCTCTAAATATTTTAAGCAAGATTGATCCTGCTAGTTTTAAAGTATGGTGTTCCGAGTAAAGACATGCCTACTTTGATGAGTTTAGTTTAACTCCTTATATTAAAGCCGGAAATGACCGAACTCGATTGAGTATATACATTAATTTGAACACCCTTTGCTTATAAATTGTGGGCAGGAGGAAGATCAACCCAAACATGTTTGTGTCCTGATATGTGTGTGCATGTGTGTTCAAATTTCATACACACTCACACAAGTACGATTCTAGGAAAGTTTTTTTTTTAAATTGTTTAACCTTGTAGGAATTCAAACCATTCTATTCTCAATGAATAGCTCAGGGTTGAAAATAAACCAGATGGGTTACATTAGGTTTTATTGTGTTTGTTGTGGTGTAGTTAAAGATATTATGTATGTTATCTGATCCAACCAATCATTCTAATATATTAATTAGTGCCTATACTGTTATGTTACAAAGAAAATAATGTGTAGTTTTAACACTAATATTATATTATATTAATCAATTTTTTTAAGAAATTGCAAACAATAGACATTGGTTAACAAAATTCAAAATAAAACTTTCATGCAATCATGTTAGTAAAATATGGTTCTTAGAAAAGAATATTTTAGATTTAAATTGTATGTGTATTCTTTAAAGTGTTTGATACTTTTAAAATAAACAATAGGAAACCCCAAAAACAACATTATTCAATCATTTAAAGAAATCTTTAAGTGTTAGATTTAATTTCAGCATTAGTTAATCACTAACTTACAATACTTAATTTAAATATTTTTAAAGATTAGACACTTAACAAAGATTTTTGTTTATTAATAAATAAATGTTTAGTTTGTCACTGGTTTTATTTATAATTCTTTCCCAAACACTAAAGGACTGGACTTTGTAAATACTATGGGAATTAAACACACATGGAAATATATTAACTTTTTCACAATTGTTTTGCAAAGTATTGTAAAATGTTACTTAATATAATTTATATTGTTATTGTCTTTAGGTTGAGTGTACTCTAATTTTGATCGCAAGAAGAGTAAATGACAGTCACAAACGTTAGTAAAACTACATTGATTTATTCATAGCTCAAGTAATGTAATTTACATCGTTAACTTTCAATACATATTATAAATTGGTCTATCTTTAAAATAATAATTAAGTAAAATGCCATCAACATTGACCACCTTTTTTTATGTATTTATTTGTATTTTCTAAGCCTGTTCTTCTTACAAGAATTAGAGTATACATGGCCAAACGAAGTGGGGGATGGTTTTCCACTTTATAGTTTTCACATTTAACTTTTTTTTTTTCATCCTCACCAGCAGAATGTTGGCACATTTTCTATAAACAATCCTTCTTAATTTTAAATTATTACAAGTAAAATTCTTTTTTAAATGTTAATGTAAAAATAAATTGTTTTTATCCAAAATAGTTTTAATTCGGTCTATTATAAATTATTATTAAAACAATTTAAAAGATTTACCCACATTTTAATTTATTGGACCTTTTATTTTAACGATTTACTTTGACTAACTTTCATTTAGAATTAGTTATTTTATTGATTAATGCAGAATATCAAGGTTTTAGGCTTACACCTTAATTAGAAATACAAATCTAATATACTTTTATTGGTGATTAATAATATACTATATTTCACAAGTGTACAAACTGAACGAATGTTGAATGAGCACTACAACAGCTATGTCTCATTTTGAAATAGAAATCCGGCTTCCAAACATGAGCCGAGAAAAAAGGGAGAAACCAACCCTCTCCTTTCTTTGTCTTGGTATTTTATTGTTTCTCACGAGTTGGGCAGTGTTGAGGGGAATCTATTTTTGGAAAGAATATATACATGCCAGTCAATCAACCCCACAGGCGACGAAATGTCTAGCTTTACACAAGGGGTGGAAATGGAATTGAAGTTCTCTACAAGCACGAAGCTTAGCGGATTTGAAACAAAATAGAATGTTTCGGAGTTCTCCCTTAACCCTTAAATATGTATAATTTGGAAAACTTTTTTATTCATCACAGTTGTCTGTTCTTCATACTATTTCAGGTAGATTATGGTATTTTATCTTGTCTTAATAGTGATAATAATACACTACAAATAAAAATACACTCCTGTGGCAATGTGCACTTTGGGATGCTAATGATTCCCAAACGTGCCTAGTTGTTTTATTGAGAGGGTGGAAGAAAAAGGAGACAAAGAAAAGTCAAAAAAATAGGACCAAGGAAACCATGTTGTCAGCATTATATACTTGTGATTTATGCAAGATAATCAGACATACAAGCCATTTGACTAATGAGAAATATTGAGCAAAATTTTTGAGAAATTTCAGTCACTGCACAACCCATAATAATAAAAAAAATTGAATAAAGTTCACCTAAGGTGTTTTTATATATGAGTGAATGGATTGATATGGTGGACCCATACATTTTGGGGGGGGTGGGGGNTGACCTTTTTAATATGATTGTATATTAAGATTTATAATTTAGGTGGTGTAAGTTTAATTGTTTATTTATTTAGTGTGTTTGCACTTAGATGTGGATTTCTAATTCATTTATTGCAAGTTTGATTTTTAACTTCATTTTTAGTAAATTCGAAAACAATTATTTACTAACCACTATTGAAGATGCCTAGTTTTAAACACTCATTTTTTATTTTACTTAATAAAGATAAATTTATAAAAATAGCTTAAAACTTAACACATATGCATTAGTTGTTATGTGTGGTGTACAGTGGCGTAGCTAGGATCCTCTGAAAAGGGGGGGGGCTTTCAGTGCCGGCAGCAGCAGAGGGGAGGTTTGGGGGTGTGGGGTAAAATAATAGGTCTTGAAGTGCTTAAATTTAAGTGTTTTAAACTCTTGTAATGTCTGTATTTTTTTTACAACGTTTAACCAAAAAAAAAATGTATGATTAAGATTATTTTACTATGTTGGGCCAGCCAATGAACAGCCAGAATTGGCTAACGGGCGTTTCAATTTTAGTCAAAGTGAACAATAGAAAATCGCACAAATGCACTGACAAATGATCTATTCCTATTGAATTTTAACACAATGGATTTACTGTATACACAAACATGAACACACAAGACACAATTATAATATATTTAACTAATTCTTAACATATAATTATTTTCCTTAAATTATTATTATTTTAATCATTTATTATTATATGTATTGGAAAAAAGTTGGAATACATTTTTAAATTGTCAGATTTTTTTTTTGCTTAAAAACCATAAGAAATATTCAAAAGATTAACTATGGCCAGCTTGCGGATCACTGAGTTTCCTTTAAGGTAAATCATCACACAGTCACATAGGGCAGTCAGTTTTTAACAGTTAACATAACCGAAAATTTAATCGGTGTGGTTTCTTGCTGAACTCATCTAACATATCATTCAGCCTTATTTCATGATCACAGTGAATGTTTAAAAGGGCAAGACTATTTAAACTACTCTATTTCACATAGTTATGCAAGTATGTTTTCAGGTGCTTAAGGTGGGGTGCTAGTGAGCGTGAGCTTAGAGCAGTATTTTTGAAGTTTTTATAGCATAAACATTTTTTGGCTAAAATAAATCAAATATTTCTTCTATAGAAACATAGAGTTTAGTTTTCTGCACATGTTAATCTCATTAGTTCTTCAATATCTGTTAAAATGGTCCTGGAATTTAATGACAACTTTTTCTCTTTATTTAAAAAGTGTGTCAACAAATGCTGCTATGCTCATGACAAATATTCAAGAACTGTTGAGATTAGTATGTGCAGAAAACTTACCTATGTTTTTTTAGAAGAAATATTTGATTTATTTTGGCCAAAAAATGTTTACACTATAAAAACTGCAAAATTAATGTACTATACTCGCGCTCACTAGCATCCCACCTTAAGGCTGGAGAAAAAACGCCCATTGGTTGCTTTTGTTACTGGCAACAAGTTGGGCACAGTGACTTGAGACAAGTTTCACTGGTTTTAGCTGTCCTTTCAATGGTTTCGTTGAATATATTTAGTCGCTTCAGATATTTAAAAAATGCACAGATGTTGCCTACAACACCTATACAGTTCCTTATCGCTTGAATAGAGCAGGTATTTGTTACAGCCAAATTGAGACAATGTGAGCTGCAATACAAATATAGTTTGAGGGGATAGATATCCTTGACATGAGCCTGTATGCCATTAAATTGGCCGCTCATGGCAGAAGCCCCATCATAACCTTATACCCTGAAAAACGTTGCAACCAAACCAATATGGTTTAATGCTTCTAAGATGGTATTTGCTAACCCTTTGCCACTTGAATCTGAAACAGGCACAAATTGAAGGAAATCTTCACAAATTTGTTTTGCATCCTCATCTATGTATCACACACACAGAGACAACTGTTCTACTTTTGAAATAACTGTGGTTTCGTCAGCTATAACACCTGGCACTCTTTACCTTATTATTTTATTTAAAATAAAATCATTGCAAGCTTCAACTACCTCATTTTATGTTTGAGGACTTACATATGTTGCATTCAAAGAAGCATATTTTAAATGATTTTCTAGATTTGTGTCCCCACTTCTGGCTCTTAAACAAAGAAGCGTCCTGAAATTCCCTTCATTTTCAATCGGCTCTTCTTCCAGGTTAATAGGACCAGAATCCCTGTGCCCCCTCAATGCAAGGCCTTGACGGCCACACAATAATATTGTCTCTATAATGGGAATCATCCTACTTCGGTTTTCCTCTATCTGTTTCTTTAATCCAACATTCACTTAAACATCTACCGAGTCTTGTTTCTTAGATGAGACATTTTGAGGTTGACTTGCATGAATAAGGCAGGTTTTGTGATACTCTAGAGTTTGGTGCCTGTTAAATTCTTCAACAGCACATTTCCAATTATTAAATTTCTTCTTCGTGAGTTTACCCAAAGGTTGATGCCCAACTCCGGTCCCATGACTACTAAAAACATACATAATTTGCAAAACGCGCCATCTTTTATCTTAGAATATGACAGCCACTTCCAGTGATTTAACCAGCTATACTGAAATTTGAGGTTTCACTTACCAGTAGCTGGAAACAAGAATGAAAGATACAGGGCACCATACTTGTTATAGGAGTTCCGATTTGTACGCAAGAGTTCAACTATAATACAAAAAGATTGAGGTGTCAATGAAAACTTGAATCACAGCAGGAGTTGAAAGTACATTTTTACCAAAATGAACAAAAACACACCTCAAATTTTGGCAATTCTAAAATGAGTGGCGGCACCTTTAATTTATAAACCTAAAAGCTAAGGATCAGTATTATATTCATGATTCATAGGCCTAAGCTTACCTTCACTGGGTCTCTAATTGGATTTCCAATGTCATTCTCCTTCATATTCATATCTTGTGGCAGTGGTACAGAAGACTTTACTATTACATTTTCTTCTGGAACCCATTGAGTGTTTGTGGATTCAGACTCGATGCTAATGCTACAACATAGATAATTTATTTCTTGTTTTGTAGCCGAGCAGCGAGAACTCTTGGTCTCGGGCATGGGAATTCCGGAATAATTTTCATTTGTATCATCACTTTTCCGTCGTTTAGAAAATAATGAGAACAGATTACACTGCATTTTACATTTTTTATTTTCCATTTGCAATCATTGTTATTCTAATCGTAATCCAACTAAAAACACTGTCACTAGTCAGCTACTAACACTATGCATATCACATGAAATCTCAATCACAATTCACTTTCACAATCAAATCACCACATAGTTTCTGCGTTGTGTTGTGTTCAATGTGAATTTCTACTAGTGACTGGTGGGTGGGGCCTGGCCTGGCACTGGCGGGAACATACAGCAGACAATATTTACTTGTAACCAGCATTCCATGCGGCTGTGGGAAGAATGATCATGGTACAGCGCAGCGGGAATTTCAAATTACTCATTGTTACAGTAGTGGTACACTTCCGAAAATAATTAAATTTAGTTTTTTAAAGAGGTCTAAAATTAATGGGTTAAGAGAATAAAGTGAAGTAATCTTTTCATTTTTTGGTGTATTTACTTTCTTGGATTTTATATTTTAAAAAATTGGCCCTTTTTTTTTTTTACCCATATGTAGCTACGCCACTGGTGGTGTACCATCCCTCTTGAGTGTAGTAATACTGATGTATATTTTTAAATTCTTATTTTAATGATAGGGTGTATTGGGGTGTACTGGATAGAATAAATATTAAATAAATACTAGCTTAAGATAGATAGAGAGAAGGTGTAATGAGGTACGGACAGATAGGTGGGGTATTTTTGTAAGTGTAGTAATGAACTTAAGTTCCTAATGCCATAGAGTATATAAACAAGTATTTTAATGTATCATTTATTGCTTAATGATTTGATCTTGTCATAAATCATACATTAAAACTCATAAATACCATCAACATCAATGGTCTTGGAGTAAAGTGCTCACCTCAGGACCTGATGTTCGTGGCTTCAAACTTAGCCGAGAGCAATGGATTTTTCTCGAGCACAACAAGCTGTCAGTCCCATGTTGATTGTGGCATGTAAAAGAACTGTGGAATGTATGTGAAAATATCTTTCTTGGCAAAATTGACAGGCCCTTTCGCTCTCGCTCATAGAAAATCTTGAGTGCTACTTTAATCAGTTAGTTCAGAAAGTGCATGTTCAATCCCTCATATAAATGAATCATAAATACCTTGTTATATTAATAATGTTAAAGTTTTTATTCAACTGAGTCTACCGATCTGTTATATTTTATCTTTTCTTAATTAAACTAGAAACAGAATTAGAGCAACAAATATTTCTTAATCTCATGTACAGATCTAAGTATTTCTCTTTAACTTTCCATTTATGTATCGCATTTCTTTCAGTTTCTTTTCCCACTTCCCAGAGGCCATGGGTATGAATTCATACTATGTCAATTTTCTGGACATGAGGTTCACTTCACACCATTGATAAATTATCAGGTTAGTAGATGATTTGTGTGATACTATGCATGTATTCTTCTTTTATAATACAAGTTACTATGTATGTATGTATGTATGTATATATGTATGTATACCCTGATTTTGGTTGGAAGAACAGAAGAGAAAAACATATTTTTTTACAGCCAACATTGGTAACATTTTACTATATTATTTGTGTTATTTTAAAGGTATTGATAATATTTATCAAAAGTGAAAACTGTAGATAGGCCTAACATGACTTGATGTATGAATATATTAAACTTGTTTTAGTAAATTAAGTAACTAACTTCTACTGTTCTTCCTACCAAAATCATACTATGTGTATGTATGTATTTATGTATGTGTGTGTGTGTGTGCGTGCATGTGTAGATGTACATATACATACATAATGTTCAAAACTTAAATTTTTTAATAAACTAGTTCATTTTATATTGAATGACCCGCCTCGGTGGCATAGTTAGCAAATGCGCAAGTTTCGTGTTGAGCTAGACTGGCGAGGACGGGGAGATCGAGGTTTGAATCACGCTCAGGTGAACTGGGGGTGGTTTTCCCTAGATAGTTTTCCACCCTCCCTCCACGCAAATGCTGGTTCACTTCATCTTTATTCAACCTTCCCTGTTCCTAACCAATTAGATTAATTATTACTTGAGCGTATAACCCGAAAGGGTAGTAAGATGCCGTGCTTATTATTATTACTATTATTATTATCACATTTGATATTCTAAAAGTAGTGTTATCATGTGCTAATAGAATCACATCTAGGCTATGCTATTACTTTCTGGGAAAGACAAGTGGTCTATATTTAAATCAATTAAGAAATATTCAAATTAAAGTTCTTAAAATAATGAGTGAAAACAACAATAGTACAAAAGTCATGAATAAGGCGTGGAAACAATTTACATTACAGAACATGTATAATTATAAAATAATAATTCAGTACTACTACTCAGAAACATATAAATTAAGACAGGCTCATAGTCACAACACATAATGTCAAACTGTATACAGAACTGTGGTATATTTATGTATGCTGACGACACAATGCTGTATGCAGTGCACAAAAATGTAGATAGAGCTAAACAAATGTTGCAGGAAGAGTTTAATAGGATACAAAACTTAATTCACGATAATAAATTAATAATCAACATTAAAAAAACGCAAACAATGCATGTCAGACTAACGCTTGTTATAAAGTATAAATTAGATATAAAAGGTCACTTCTTGGATTGTTTACATAATATAAAACCATGTAATTGTTTAACATCCACGCAAGTTGAGACATATAGCTATCTTGGTCTAATTATTGATTCTCATATGAATTGGAATACTCACATAGACATAATGAGTAGGAAGCTAAGAGCGGGAATGGTTAATATATTGTAACATAGGGCGCGTGTGACCTGGGAGGGTCACGGGGGCTGGCCACACGTCACCGTGCAAACCACAAGTTCTTTTGAGGATATTGGGGTATGTTGCAGGTTAAATATGAATTAAAATACTCTCAGATCACCCAAGATTTTGATTATTAAAAACACCACTCAAAAAAAATATTTACAGAATTAAATATACAGATAAACAACTCAACAAATTAAGTAGTCAAAGTAATAGTCTGTAAATTAATAAACAAATGAAAACATTATAAATAGAATAACGCTGAATCAATCATAACTAAGCAGTTCACTGAGTTAAGTAATACTAGTAATTGTCTTTAAATGAATAAATAATTGAAAACACATCAAATAAAATTACATCAAATCAAGTAAACAGCTTGTTGATAAAAAATACCGAATAATTAGTTAAGTATCCAAATATCAGTTTCTTAAAATGTTTGTTCACAGTACAATCTACATTCAATGTTAAAGACACTCACGGCACCCCGCTATTGGTCCCTGCGCCGTACAAACTATACCGACACACGTCACATGAACACTAGACTTGCTGGTCCACTCCCGAACACGTCATCTCACTCGCGGATTGAGAACCAAGAACTGAGCACACCTGGCTGTTGCTGCCCATATATATATATAGAGGGGTGTTCCCAGCCAAGGGTCTGGAATCCTCCACTTCTAAAATACTGTGCCACAGTTAAAAGGACCCAGACCCCTGTCCCCTATAAGCCCCCAGTCAAGTGAGAAGGCCGCTGCCTACCTGCTAGACAAGAAGGGAGACAGAGAGAGCAGGGAGTGCAGCCATGGTAAACAATGAGAGCGCGCCCGTCCCACTGTTAAACACTAATCTTATTACAATATGTATACTAAAACAATATGTTACATTCGATATTCTAAAAATAGTGTATCATGCGCTAATGGAATCACATCTAGGCTATGGTATTACTTCCTGGGGAAATACAAGTGATCTATATTTATATCAATTAAGAAATATTCAAATTAAAGTTCTTAATATAATGAGTGAAAACAACAATAGTACAAAAGTCATGAATAAGGAGTGGAAACCAGTGACAGTAAAAAACATGTATAGCTAGCTATAAAATAATAATTCAGTACTACTACTCAGAAACATACAAAATAAGACAGGCTCATAGTCACAACACCAGAAAAGGACAGTACAAAATACCTTTATATATAAATAAATACGGAAATTAACACATGAAAATAATAATACCAACACTTTTTAACATGATATCTGATACACTTTTGGGAATAGATAAAATATCAAATGTAAAAAGAGAAATAAAAAAATGGCTAATTGGCTCACAGACTTAATGCAATAATAATACTAGAGTGACTTATATGATAAATAAGCTATGAAATGGACTCGAGACTGGTTTTTGAATATTAAATAAAATATAAAATCTAATAGATTTAAGGAACTAAATTAAATATTAGAATTATGTTAGTTGTAAGAATAGACTTAAAGGAATGAAATGTATTTATTACATATTTACACTATTACATGTGTGTATGTATGACATTATGGTGAGGCACCAGCTGACAAGCACATTGTTCTTAGCTGGACCATATTTAGTGATTAAAAATATGTACTCCTGATACAATAGATACAATAAAAAAATATTATTACTAACATCATTATTATTATTATTATTATTATCATTATTATTTTGAATGACCCAATAAACCTCAGCTCGAACACAGATTGTACAATAATGATGGTTAAGATTTAATTATTATTTATTATTATTATTATTATTATTATTATTATTATTATTATTATTATCACTGCGTCTTACTACCCGTTCGGGTTATACGCACTTACACTAATGTGTAATGGTAGGGTGATTGTGAGATGAAATGGAGGACCTACAGCTTAACGTGGAATCCGAACCACAGTGGAGGCCTGGCATTCCTCACATTCAAAAGTTGTTTTAATTCTATATTAATTCCACCGCTTTTCACTACTAGGCTGAGCTATATACATCTTAACTGTGGGGTAAGGATGATTAAGTTAACTTATAGTGGGAGAGTATTTAATTTTTGTGGAGAAACTGTGAGAAACCATTTTGAAAAAGACATTCTCAGTACACCTTGCTGGAATTTATATTCATAACCTTTCATTGTTGGCACACCAAGCTAGTTAAGCCTGACATTTAGTAGTTATTGTGTACATTTTTAATTTCTTTTTACATTATAGGCACATCAAGAAAATGCTCCAGAGTGCTTAAGTATGGTTCATTTTCCAGATTTAAAAGAAGAAAAAGGAATAGTTCTAATGCATGGCGAATTTGACAAAAATATAATAGTGAGTTAATGTTTTTCAATTTACACATAAAAATTTAGCACTTAAAATGATCATCAATAACATAATAGAATGAATCATTATCCTTTATTTTAAACAAAACATCATTCTAAACCTAACATAAATATTTTTTTAATCAAATTTGTTGAAAAATGACACCGGACACAGGAATTGAACCTGAGACCTTTGGCTTTTGTGGTCCCCTCCATAACAGATAGTAGTGTTAATACAATTATTTGCAAACTGTATGTTGATATTTATTCACACATAAGTAATTTTAGATTTAGAATATATGAATACTTTATATCGTAATCGAAAGAGGTGTGCAAAGCTTCACAACTTTGACTTGGCTTCAAAACAAGTATCAGCTTTGACTTTGCTTTGAAGAAAATTCCAGCTTCAAACATTATGAAGCTTCGCAAATAAGAAAATTGACAGCTAAAATATTCAATTTATGGTCAATTATAGCTATTCTAAGCAGTTAAATACACTACAAATCAATAATCATATGGCAAAACCTGAAGTAATTTAATTGTAAGATGTGATGATATCTTTATTTATCAGAATAAAACAAGATATTCCAAAAATTGGTGCCATAACATATTTTCATAAATAACCACAGTATATTATTTTTTCAAGCATAAAACAACTAACAAAAAATATTCAAACTTCTTTTCGGCTTCCAAATGAAAAAGTGCAATTCGCACACCCCTAATAACCAATAATTTATTTATTTTATTTTTATGTATATTATATGTGTTCTCTAAATGACAGTGGCAGTTTGGCAGTCAATAAAAAAGGGACTAAGGCACGCATTTTTCTACAAATTAAAAATATAAATATTACTTTTGTAATAAAGTTGGATGCTTTTTGTATTCCTTTTCAAACATTTTGCTCTTTTAGAGCCGAATTGAAACACCTTCTAAAACAAGTTTTGCTAACCTCTACTCTTGACATGAATTTTTCTTTCCATCCAGATCTCTATCACACATATTTTGGCAGAGTCACAGTTACTACTACTTGAGTGCCCATAAATTGTTTTGTTTACTCCTCTATTCATAGTTTTGAGAATCACCTATCACAGATTCAATGATATGCTCATATTCTTGAATTTATTTTGGCAAATAATATATTTATTATTGATCAGAAAACTATATACTGTAAACACTCCATTTATTGCATTCACTTCAGCATAGTTTTTGGAATCACCTATCAAAGAACCCACTATTCACAGATTTAATTATTTGCTTAGATTCTTGAATTTTTTTTTTAATATAAATTTATTATTGATTAGAAAAATACATATTGTAAACACTCCATTTATTGCTTTATATTAATACTGGGACTGGCTTAAGGAAATAACCACCAAATAATCAATAAACAATCGTGAACTCAAGAATGTGTATCTTGTTCCAGCTGACTTGCAGATCTTCATCTTACCACATGTATTGCATCCCATATTATAAAAATATATACTGTAAACACTCCATTTATTGCACTGTGCTTAGACCGGGGTTAGGAAAATAACCACCAAATAATCAATAAACAATCGTGAACTCAAGAACGTTTATCTTGTTCCAGCTGACTTACGAATCTTCCTCTTACCACCTGTCTCGTATCTCTATACTGCCAACTCAAACACATTATAATACAATGCACTCTCCTCTTAAAACATTATAAGAAACCATAATATTAGGGTAGTACAATTTCAAAACATTAAAGATTGTCTCTTCTAGACGAATTTCCACAGCATTAAGCTTGACAAGTTTTGGTACAGGCCTTTGCTTATCTAATGCTGGAGATTGTATTTCTATTGAAGTTGAACTGTCCTCTGGATCAAGGTTTCTTCCCATTTGGGGTAATGGTGGCCTATAGGTTACTCTGGCAGTACCAACAGTAGTCATAGGGTGACGGGAACTTCCTTGGGTTGTGATTCTTTGTTTTACACATCACAAGTTAGTTCCTCAACTGATCTGCACAGAAAAGTTGCTCTTTTCTGGTTTTATTACAGTTAACTAGGTGTGTCACACTACTACATCTTTTAAGGACAACACCAGTTACCCATATAAATTCATTATATCCTGGTATCTTTAGTTTGATGATTTCTTTTTGAAATAACTCCCTCTGTTGTTATTGATGAATAGATGAGTCGCGTAGCTTACTGGAGCTCAATGTTAGCATATGCAATCTTGTTTTGGTGGCTTATTGAAGTACTAGCTCAGCAGGAGTGTACCAGTCACTGTATTTGGGGTGTTTTACAATGAAACAACAAGTTTATTAAAAGTGGAACATTGAGGTCTTGGTATACCATTCCACCTTCACCAATTTCCCTGCAACAATTTGAACTGCTTTTTCTGCACTACCATTTTATGGAGAATGATACATTGGTAACTTGATTACCTCAATTTCAATATTAAGGCAAAACCCAACAAATTCTCCTTAATTGAAAGGTGATTAATTATCGGACACACACACCGGGCTTGCCTAGGGTAGAAAACCACACTCTCGGTTTAAATAAAGTGTCTTGTGCAGTAGCTCTTTTAACAATACATGCTTCAATTCAAAACGAATAGTAATCAATTAGCACCAAGATCATGTGATTTTTATACTTCATGTAATATATATGCACCTTCTCAAATGTCTTATTTGTGATAGGCTGTGGTCTCAAATACTTGTACTGCCCCATGTTTTCTGTAAACTGACACGTATCACAGCCTTTTATGGTATCTTAAATGTTGGTGGCCATGCTAGGCCATCAATATATTGATCTAGCTAACAATTTAATTTTCACAATTGCAGGATGATGATCATGTAATTCCTTAAGAACTTAATTTCTTAAACTATTAGGAATAATAACACAAGATCCCCACACTAGTACACCTTCAACTGTGGAAATTTCTTCTTGTCTTCTAAAATAAGGTACAAGTTCGTGATCCACAGGCTGGAAACAATTGATGATAAGTTTGTTACTTATAAACTTTAAAATATCTAAAATTGCCACAACAGACCACCCACCACTGAACCATTACACCTCCCATCTCTTAAAGCTACAATCTGCTAACTATGAATGAATATTTGTTTAATATGTTCTACTTCAATAATCACACAGATACAGTAGGCTCGCGACTATCCAACCTAATGTGGTGGTCGGCCACTCCGGATAGCAAAATAGCCAAATAAACCGGATCTTGAGGGTGAATCATTTTCTGTGCAGTCACCAACCACAATATGTGATAACTGTATATTAGTACTGTTTCATAGCATATTTAAATTTGTGTTTATTGAGTTTGCATACTTTTCAAACAAAGATTTAAATGTAAATTTTACCTAAATATAGGAAAGTCAAATAAAATATCGGTAATATTTACAAAACCTTGAAATTTATATAGACTATGATGGAGATTACATACAAAAGACAACATTTTAAATTAAAGAGAGCATTGAATTTAGGCCTATTGTACTGTATATTTCAAATTTAACAAATTAACGCAGCTTAAGTCATCTCTCAGTCCATATAGTGTTTCAAACAACACCCTGTGCATATTGTGGGAATAAGCACATCCTTTTAAGACGCTTATGATCAAAAAGTACTATACAATATTAAAATCAACAGTTTTATACAATCGATTTGTGGATCCAAATTACTGTAGTGTAATACATTACTGTAATTACATTGGAGCCCTGACCGGATAGTACGGAGGGCCAAATAGTCGCAAGCCTATCGTACATAGAATTATGGATATAATTTAATTATTTTTAACGATCTTTTGTTTTTAATTTCAGAATAGCAAAGAAGCACAATGCCTTGCAAATCAGTTGCAAATGTATTATGCACAAGATAATGAAAAGAAATTAAAACTACTGGAAAGATTCACAAAATATCCTCATACATTCAAACACATGGACTTAATTGCAGAGCTGGAAAGCTTGTCTCTCTAAATTGATTTAAACCAAACTCCAGTGACATACCTTATTTGTGTAATATTAATGGAAAAGGTTGAAGGTCTAAGTTAAACTAGTTACGGTAGAATTATTTTCGTGCTAAATGATTGCTACAAAGCAATTTATGATTAAGTTGTAAATTCAAAATAGTACCATTAAGTTGATTGTTTACAAACTGCACTAACTACTACATCACCTTGTAGAGTCGAGATCATCCTGTCTCCATAGTGAAAGTAAACAAATAAAATTAGTATCAACTCCATTTATGCAACAAAAAATGTTTTATATTTTAATACAAGACATTTCACTTAAAGATCTTGTTTGTCTTATTTTTAATTCTATAGCTTATAAACAAATGCCTAATGTTATATTATTAATTTATTTAGCTTTAAAAATAGTGTATATCTAAAATGGAAAAAAATTCATTATTGTACAGACGTCAAAACTTGATACTTTTGATTCTCTCAATATTCATAAGAATTGAATATCAATTTAAATTCATGATTTTTAATATCTTGAATCATACCACTCGGGTCCCAGTTTATTAAAGTTTTGGCATTGAAACAAAACACACATAGAAATAGGTATTATTTTCATTGTTGCCACTATATTTTTTGCAGTTTCATTTACATATGGGCAAATAATAAATATATTAAACATAGCCCTTGTGTTCCTAGTGATTTTGCACAGATCAAACATGCAAGCTTTGGTAATTTAAGAAAAAATTATAATTTCAAACTATATATATATATGCATTTCTCACACTAAAATATAATATATATATATATAGTATATTTTAGTGTATAGTAGTATATATATATATAGTATATTTTAGTGTATAGTAGTGTATATATATATATATATATATATAGTATATTTTAGTGTGAGAAATGCATTAAAAAAAAATTTAAATTGAACATGTTGAGAAATCATAATATAAAACTAAATGTTAAAATTTTTAAAAAATGAGGAAAACCTCTATTGTGATATCTTTAAAATATTGCATAGTAACTTTGTATTTTATAAGTAAAATTATTGCATTTTGCATAAGGTCAGGGAAAATTAAACTAAAAGGATCCCTAAAACTTCTTCTTGAAATAAAATACCAACAAATTACAAAAGGATATTTCTGGCCATTTTCTTAGCAATTAATAAGAGTTTATATCTATGTCCAGCTTTATTCATTTTACTGCTTCAATTGACACTTTTAAAGGAGATAATAACCAAATCTGAGGCATACCACTCCTCAGATAAAATGTATTAAATACAATAAGTAGACACCACAATTTAAGGACAATCTTTCAGCTGAAACTAGAGCAACAGTATGGCTCTGACAAAATGAAAAGGGCAGAGGTACAAACAATACTAGTAATAACATTCAAGATACATTCAGTCCCAGTGATGACAGTGAAGGTGTTGCTTCGAGGGTCATTTGGTGTTTACAGGATGTTCGTAAATTCGCGGATACGGACTGTACCATACAATTCTTGTGCCCCAAACTAAGTATAACATAATCTTTGGTAAAAATACGTTAGGCCCTCAGTTCCCAACAAAAACCACATGAAAGTTCTGAAAACAATAGAAGAAAGAGGTTATGTGGCAACACTGTGCCTTACATTATGACTCGGTGGTAAGGCATAGGGCTAGGTAAAGAGTCGAGCTCAGTAGTGCCAAATAGGACATGGAGTACACACACGTAGAGTATTGGGACATGACAATGGCCATGGGTGCATCAAACAGCCAAGCTGGACCTGCGGCACGATTCTACGCCAATCACTATCCCAACAGACACCACCCAAATGTAAATGTGTCTCGCCGGTTGGAGTTGCGTTGCTGGGAGACTGGTCAAATGGGACCAGCACAGCGCGTGGTTGCAGGATGGCCACGTAATGTGCGGACACTGGATCTTGAGGATGCTGTACTAACAGCTGTCCAGCATGCAGCACATGTGACATTGCACAGGTAACAATCATATCAAAGTCGGCGGTACACCAGGTTCTGAGTGATGAGAGCTACCACCCATACCATTATTTTGCAATGCATCTGCTGCCATATGATCTTCCTTGCCGTGTACGGTTCAGCTAGTGGCTTCTGCAACAACATGAGGCAGATCAGCATTTTGTCAGTCGCATATTGTGGACTTATGAAGTATGTTTCGTATGTGATGATATGAATAACTCTCACAACAACCACCTGTGTGCACCTGCTAACCCGAACACCACTCAAATTTGTGCCTATCAACTGCGATTCAGCATCAATGTTTGGCCAGTATTGTTGGGGATACACTTGTGGGCCCTTATTTGCTACTGGAACGGCTGAATTCGCAGTAATACCATTTCCTCATTGCCACCATCTTACCTCTCCGGCTCGAGGACGTCCCATTGCCTGCGCGCCAGGATATGTGGTTTCATTGTGACGATACCCCAGCTCAATATGCAGCAATAGTGCACTAACTGCTACACAACACCTACCCCCACAAGTGGATTGAGCGTGGGAGGCCTGTGGTATGGCCACCAAGGTCACCAGATCTTACACCACTAGATTTATTTCTGTGGTGTCACCTAAAATCACTGGTTTAACTACCAAACGACCTGTCGCAGTCGACCGAGGACATCATCACGGGGTTAAATGCAGCTCTCACCACGGTTGACGTCCCCATGCAACACCACGTGCACGTCGCATGCATCAAACGTGTGGAAAAATGCATTGCTATGTGTGGAGCAAATTTTGAACACCTATTATGAAGGTTCGACATTATTACATCTGATGTAACGTGCTATACTTAGAGTGGATTAGAGTATTTCTATGTACTTTTTTATAATTTTTCTCGAAAACTAAGGGGCTAACGCATTTTTACCAAAGAGTATTTTCTATTTAGCTTAGGCCGGAGAATCGTGTGGTACTGTATGTATCCGTGAATTTCCGGAAATCCTGTATATTTTGATGGGCTTGGCAGACTTATGTGTAAAAGTAACTTCTGGCACAGTGAGAAAAGCAATGGGAAATTACCTCACTCCTTATTTCCCTAGTATGTCTCTTCATTGCTGTCTAGGCTTTTCAGCTGACAGAACTGTTGATGATCCAGCCAACTCTCGGGTTGAGTACCAAACATACAAATCTGTGATATAATAATAACAACAACAACAATAATAATAATAATAATAATAATAATAATAATAATACACACTTTTAAAACCTGTGATACTAATGCCCATTTTTAGTGTCACATTCAAGAGACCATCTAGTCACATTTAGCTAAACCTTGATTTTTGTAGGAAGCATATTTTCATCCACCAACATTGACTGAAAGTTGTATAAATTTGTTTTATCAGATTTAATTAGACTTTTTAGTCAAAAAAGTTATCAAAAGCTTTCACTAATACGTCCTTATGACTTATTGTATAATTTATCTTTATACATTAACTAAACAGACTAAGAATATAAATACAATTGTAATATTTTCATTTACGCTATTGTGGCAACGTGATTTTCCTGTTTTCATATAATAGGCTTCCAATGAAAATCAAACTTTACATAGCTCAAACTAGGTGTTATATTATAGTTTAATTTTATGTAGTCTCAATTAGAAAACGGATCCAAATTTCACTTTTCTCAAGGAAAGAATGCATATAACTACACTTCAATATTATATCTGGCTAAAGCATAAAACTTATATCTAATATCCCAGTTTATCAGCTGTGAGATAGGCAATAGCCAGCACACTTACCTTGGTGATATTGGAGTAGAAATGGTTTAGATAGAACACTACAAATAGTTATTATGACTTATGATATAGTTAGTTGTCTTTTCAAATGTTGTCTTTATTTTTATTTAAGTTTTTTACTAGCTACATTTGACTTGCTCTTTTTTTTTTTATCCGCCTTTATTTTTAGGAACAACATTTTTGGCCTTTAAATTTGATAGGTGCAATGTTTGCCTGTGTCTGGCTCTCTTCTGGAGGTGTGTTTAACCTTTTTAGAGGTATTATACCTTTCCAGTGGATGAGTCTGCCTCGTTCTTAGGAACTGCATTTTTTTTCTCTAATTTGGTATGTACAATGTGATCCTTTATAGAACTAGATTTGACCACTTTTCTCTTAGGTATGTTTTGCTATTTTGATGGTATCCTCTCTATCCATGGAGGTCTGCCTCTTCGTTTTGGTGGTTCAATTTCATTTAGATGTTTTTCAGGCTTTGTGCCCATTGAAAGTATGAATGGAATTTTAAATTTTCCAGGACTATTCGTTTGTTTACAATAGGCCTACTCCATTTCATGAGCAAAGTAATTGATTATTTCAATTTGACCCACCTCACCCAATTTTTATATGTGTTTTTTTTATCCTGCGACCTTAGACTTTAAATAAGTCTACCTCTCTTTTTTGAAGCTGCATCCTGTTTTCTTCATGTTGGATTTAGAACGTTCAATAGTCTCTTAACCTTGTTTCTTTGAAATACATGTGATTTAAAAGACATACCTCTTTATATTATGAAGCACAGTCACATCTCCTAATTTAACAAACTTTCTGTCTGAAGACACTTGTTTTTTCTTGTCCAGTTAAATTTATGGGATTATTTAATGTTTGGAACCTTGGTCTTTCCCCCCACAATTTTCTCCCTAACATCTTGCCTTAAAAAAAGTTGGAGAAAGGTGTCATATCTCAATATGTCTCCAAGGAGCTTCATTTTCCTTGTTTCTATTGTAATCAGATAATTTTCTCATTTATTTCTTTTAGAATTTGCTAATTATTCTTTCTGTCGATCCATCTTGTTCTTGTTAGCCTTCTCCGAAACCACATTTCTGCAGCTTAGTCTTGTTTTTACCTGTATCCCAAATTCCGGGTTTTTAATCTGTATGTCAATACACTCAAACTAAAGGTTTTAGATAATTTATTCTGGTCTCTATACTGATGTCTATTTAATAATAGGGTCCTCTTATTTTGAATGACTGGCTTTGCCATCGCTGTCTGGTTTTTGACCCCCGTAAGTTATCTATTTTCATTGTCAATCACACTACCCAGATATCAGAATTATCTGACTTTTCCCACTCTTGTTTTATATATATATTTGCCTTTATCCCATCTTTCTGTTTGTCTACTACCATGAATTTTCGTTTCTTTGTGTTTATTTTTAGCTTTAACTTTTCTAAGGTTTTGTTTAATATCCAAGCATTCTCTTTAGTTCACATTCGGAGTATGCTAATATTGCAATGTCGTCTGTAAATTGAATGCTGTAAACTTGTTCTCCATTCATTTTGATTATTTTTGTTTTCCCTTCAATGTTGTTATTGCACCTTCCATGAACAAGTTAAACAGGTAAGGCCACTAAGAGTAACCCTTTTTCACTCTTCCTTCTTTTTGCTTCTCTTCTGCGTCTATTTCTTTCAATTTATGTTTTTTGGGCCTTATACAAGTTCAGAATCATACATCTTCTTTCCAATCAAGACCCAACTAGCTTATTTTTTGAATTGTAGAATTCCAATCCACCTCGTCATAAGCATTTTACAAATAAATGAATGCTACACAAGATTTCCTGTTGACTTCTAATCTTCTTTATAAGATTTGACACAGTGCTATTATTGCCTCTCTAGTTCCTTTTCCTGCTCTTAATGTTATTCTTAGGTGTTCTGTCTTATGACAGTGTAATGTTACTTAATTAGTTTAGTTTTATAGGTTCTTTTAGCATAGCTGCCATACTATTTATTTAACATGACATCACTACATCATTAGATTTAAACTTCACAACTTCCCAATTCACTACTCACAAACACAATGATAATCCATCATCTGTTTTACCATGTCATAGAATACAGATATCACAGCACTCCTCAAGGTACCAAAAGTTAAGGTCCAATCACTGAACATTCCAGACAGGTTCATTCCTTTTGTCAATGAAACTTTAACCTCCAATGCACCCTGTCCTCTGCCTCCTCCTTCATCCCCCAGAATTTTCTTCTTTCCTTCAAGTCATCTAGTATTTGAATCCTGACCTTTCTTCCTAAGCTCCTCTTTCCCCCAACCTTTCCTTCTATGACGTCGTGCAGAAGACAGTTTCTCCTAAGGTTGTGTCCTGTCTGATCCAGTTTGCTTTGCGCCGAAGAATCACATCCAAAATGGATATCTTCTCACCCACTCTTCTTAGGGCTTCTTCATTTGTCACACTATCTGTCCACCTTATCTTCTCAGTTCTTCTCCAGCACCACATTTCAAAGCTTTTCAAGTATTTCTTAATCATCTTCCTAAGAGTCCAAGTTAATGCTCCAAATTTAGTATTTCCTCAGTTTCTTCCTCAGTTTCAAACTCGACTTGCTGGTCAGCAGTAACCTCTTTTTGTTGAAAGCTTCCATAGCCATAGCGATCCTTGACCTAGTTTCTTTGGTGCATAAGGCATCCCTTGTCAGCAGACTTCCCAAGTACTTGAACTTCTCTATATTTTCCAATTCTGGTTTTCAATTTTGATTTTCAGTAGCTCTTCATTTTTTGAAATCGCCATGACTTTTTACTTCTCAATGTTGGTCTCCATGCCATATCTTCTCTCTATATCCATTAACCGGTCCATCATTTCCTGCAACTCTTCTTTATTTCTAGCCAGCAATGCTAGATCATCTGCATATTTTGTTGTGTTGATGATGCGTCCTCATATCCCCTGAAATTGCCACGCCCCTCTAGGGCTTCCCTGACCAGCCACTTGCCATACAAGTTGAATAGGCTGGGTGACAAATAGCATCCCTGATTCAGTCCTCTTCCTATCTCTATGCTGCTGTTCTCTCCATCATTTAGTATCACCTTCACTTGCTGTCCCAGGTACAGGTTTGTAATCATCCTTCTGTCTCCCTAGTTGATGCTGATCTTCTTGAGTATTTCCATCAGTTTCATTCATTTCACTCTATCAAACACCTTCTGCCAGTCATTGAAACAATGTAGACTTCTTCCTTGACTTCCAGCACTCTTTCAGAAATTATTCTCAGCATACCGATGGCGTCTCTGGTTCCTTTTCCTTTTCTGAATCCAAATTAGTCTTCTTCCATCACACTTTCTATGTTCTGTTCCTGCTATAAAGCCATATTGGTTATTATACAAGTTTTTATTTGATTCTCTCTTGAACTATGCTTGGTAAAATATTCAACACTTGGGACAGAATTACTATTATTCTATAGTTCAAACAATCATTTGCATATTTTTAAAAAAAAAAATGTCCAGTGTTATTGTCCTGCTTTTTATAAAATCAGATGGTATGATCCTTCTTCATAGCATTTTATGAGCATATTAATCAGGCGGTTTTTCATAATGTTACCACTATTTTTTAGTAGCGCCATGGGTGGACTGGAAGGTACCAAGCAGCCTGGGACTACATATTTGATGGTCCTTTAACATGAATCTATAAATACCACTCAAACATAGTTCCAATTTAAGCCAAAGGGGTGAGGTGAATAATTTTGTTTATTATTAGAAAATTTAATTCCGAGGCCATTTCAGCTACATTATCGATGATTACATCGCTATTCAATCAACTTAAAAATATAAGCTTGTACTTTCTACTGACACAATAAAAATGCTTCTAAAATGTTTTTAGTCGTCAGTTGAGAGAGTATATATATATGATAATAACAGTCATTTCAGTGGAACCTCGTTTATCCAGCCAAAATGGGACCGGATGTTATCCAAATTAATGAAAATCCGGGTAGTCTGTAAATTATAGGAGAAACGCATTAAAACTATATATATATATATAAAACACTCCTTAATTATTTTCACAATAATAAATTATAAAACACTTGAAAAATGTTACAACCACTTTTCACTTATAAAATAATGATCAAGTTTTTTTTGTGACAATTTTGAATAACGTTTATGAGCAGTGGAATCATGCAGATTGCATTACAGTTTTAGTTCAATACAGTATTGTACTTAATTAATGTATTTGAAAGGAGTTTTTTTATAAATAATGCATCAATTATTAGTCACCAAAATTTGTTACTAAAAATATTAACTAATGCAAAATTTCATTCAGGATAAACCGAATCATTGGGGAGCAGATAAATCAGTTTCCACTTTATTCTTTAAACACATATATTTAAGTATGGCTTAAAACTAAGAAATTGTTAATAAACAACAAGAAACAAACGGAATGGTTCTACATTTAATATAATCGTACATGATCTTCACAAATGATAGATTCTGGGTACCCTCTAACTTACCCATTGAAACTTTTGATTAAAAATCAATAAAAACCTATTTAGAATTTAATATGGTCTTATTTTAGTTATGAAGTAGTTTATACTGCCCAAATCAAACCTGCTCACCAGGATATCTCCTGGGGGCCCAATCCCCCACCTGAGTAGTAATGGAGGAATCACTTTATTATCTTTCAATTTATTTGCTACTGTGTAGAACTGAGCTAATTGGTGGACCTCTTTTGTCTTTATTTAAGTTTTCTTTCTCGATAAACTCTTCTGTAATTTCTACTTCTATCTGCAGGTGCCTTCCACGTATAATGTCTTCTCTTGGAAACATCATAGAATGATTGTATTTTTTTATTACCATCTCATGTTGTTCACAAAATTCTATTAATCTCTCGCCTTTTGAGTTCATTTGGCCTAAATTGAATTTACCAGCACATTTTAGATTCACATGAGTACCGGCCAAAGCATTGAAGTATCCCATCAAAATAATATTAGCTCTGTTATCCACTATCTTTATTAATTCCTTAATCCGCCCATACATTTCTCTTTCTTCCTCATCGTCACTGTTTGTTGTTTAGAAGTACGTCCTACACTTTCATTATTACCAAGTTTACCTGTTTAGCTTTTAATTTACTCATCAGAATCCTATCATTTATATGGTATCTGTTTCTCACATTATGTATCCATTTCCATTCTAATATTATTGCTACTCCAATTGAACCATCCTAGCAAAACTAAACCACAATAGGAGGTCCAAATGAATAATAACAAGGGGGCAGAAAAGGGGGCAATAGGAGTGAGCGGCTGGAGTTCTTGTTTTGAATGCCTAGAATCAACATACGAAACTCAGAACACGCAACTCACATCAGTTGCGGGAATAATATGTTGACCGTCGTCCTCAAAGAAAATTAAAGTATATGTACCCACAAAGAAATAGATAAGGAAAACACACATATAACCTAAGGGTATTATTTCTATTCCAAACATTAAAGAAAACTTGAAGTCGCTTTGTTGATATTTATTGATAAATAGCATAAGTAAATATATAAGTATAGATAGATAGATATTTTGAATAATATATAACAATAGATAGGGATATTAAACATTTACAATGATAGCCGAGTTGGCAAACGAATAGAATTCTATAAGATTTAAGATAATTAATGCTAAACAAATATCAAGATTGAATGCCTATATAAACTCGAAATTATTACATCAGAAAAGAACAATAATAATTGGTGACCTGGCAGTCTAGGGGTAAGATGTCAGACTTCTGTGCTGAGGGTCCGGGGCTCAATCCTCAGTCCCGGCACAGATTTATCTGATTGCCAAACCCTTCCTTCACCTCTGACTCAGGCCTCCACCATGGTTCGGATCCCACGTTAAACTGTAGGTCCTCCATTTCATCTCACAATCACCCTACCACTACACATTAGCGTTAAGTGTGTATAACCCGAACGGGTAGTAGGACGCAGTGCTAATAGTAATAATAACAATAATAATTAAATCTTTCCTTTACGCACGGAACCAACTAGTAAGGTTATGTGACCCTCGTAAAAAATGTCCATTAAAAAGTCTATCTTCACAATTCACAAAGATAATTTCTTAAATTTCCCTCAACTTTTCTAAGTCTTCTATACATATTCCCATTATACACTAAATCCTACTTAAATTGCATAATCATAAGGTCAATAGACATTATCAAGAATAAATATTTAACCATAAGTGAAATCTGTTTTGTTATATTTATAAATGACAAAACCAAAGTTTGTTAAAGAGAACTTAGACAACAAAATACTAATATTAGCCCTCATAATATATTTTTGTCCATCTCATAATTAGATCAGAAGTTATCTCCTCAAAACTAATCGATACCCAACAATTCAAAACTATCGATATCCATAAAAACAAATCCAGTATTGATATCCATATATTAATCGACCCAAAGTCCAATATGGATCTAAGTTCTACTTGCATCATAAATTTCCCATTGCTGAATTAATAATATATTGTCTAAACAGAATTTTGTAAAGATTTTAACGTACAAAACAAAAGTTTAATAATTATTTAGCAATACTAAATAAAAAAAAAAATTATTTTATATTTTAACTATCTGAAGCCTTAGCTTCTTATTCCTCCAACCAAGCAAAGTCCAAGAGTGCCGACAAGCAGCCCCACCGGCACTATATATACAATACCCAGAGAACATTGGAAAACAGGATACATGGTGGGGGAAAAATATGGATCACAAAGAGGAGGAATGCGCGTGACAACAGTAACTTCTACAATACACTCCAAACAACTGTAATCTTCTAGATTGTAGTAGAACAACCTCTCTTTACAGCTTAAGCTCTTTGGACCGTCTTTGGTTATGTGGCGCACTCTAGTGGGCACGGTTCGAACCTTGAAGACAGCGGCTACTCTATCTCGTGGCGCGATTAAGCTCGGTTGTGTTGTTGTTCTTCTCTCTGACTCGTAGTCCAAGACGCAGGGACGGTAAAACAGGGTAAGTTGTATATTTTCCGGACTTGACTCTTCTATGCTTGTAGCCAAATGCTACACATTTTTTCCAGGTTTATCATTCCCTATATGGGTTACTTGAAAATCCCCATTACCTGCCCATTATGTTTTACATACACCTAAAACTTGTACTAGGTCTTATAAGATTTAAATGACAGTGGATCAAAGAGTAGGTAATAAAGTTTCTTTTAACATGATTTTGATTATATAATTTATATGAGGATGTCAAGCTAACTTCCTGTTTATGATCAAACCCAAATAATATGTCATAGAAAATATATTTTTAAATTGAGGTCTGGGAATGGAAAAATGATTGTGCTTTTTGCAGGGTTGCCACGCACCTGGAAAACAGGGAAAACCAGGAAAATACGGGGAATTTTTTGTGTCTGGAGAAAACCGGGAAAACACAGGGAATTTCTCAAAAAAAAAAGCTTGAATATACTGGAATTTGTTCGTGAATTTGGGCAATACAGTGCTTGCAAGCTTAAAATAGTAGGAAAAATATAGACTAAAATTTGTAACTGGAGAACTGAGCAGTCTGATTGGAACACGTCTCATTTATGATGATTATTCTTACCAGCACCTCATCAGATTGAGACAAGTCCTGAGTGCAACCGAGACGACTCGTTCGTAAAATGCCATGCCTTTTCGGCTTCCCCCATTCACCCCCGCCAATACCACAAACGTCTCATTTCCTCCACCCTCATCCCCCAACTTCATCAAGCCCATGCTGCTGGCACGTGTTTTTGCTGCCAGTTGAATGAATTCATTCTTTGGATTTTGGTGTGTTATTTGTCGTTTAAAAAAAGATTACTCCTGTTGAAAGATATTATTGTTTTTGTAGCGTGATGTTTTAAGACTGTACCCTACCTATCTTGCCATTTTGGCAATTTTTAATTTTTTAGAAACTGCCAAGGTATCACTCTTGTCTGTTTAAATCTTTATGGGTTTTAACATTTTTATTATAGTCAACTCCCGATTTAGCGAAGGTGGATTTACCTGGTTGCTGCCGTGGCCAGGATAAAAGAAATTTAGTATACTGTAAAGTGAAAAGTTTATGAAAATATTGCCTCCAGCCTGCTAGTCTGTCATAAAATTAGAGTGGTTGTAAAAATGACATATTGGGTTTGTGTCCGCGCATAGCTACTTTACCTCTTCCACCCCCTGTGAAATGGTCTAGCCCACTTCTACTATCCTTCTCTCCAAGGTCACATTTCTTTTTCTTCTGTTAGGAATATGCGATACTGGTAAAATATTGATATTTGAGTATGAAAAAAAATTAATGAGAATTATATCAATACTTCCCAATATCGATACTTTCATTTAGCGATAGAAAAATAAAGACAATAATAAGAAAAGATGAATAAATTTAATAAATAAATGGGAAAATAAAGGAAGTAAAAGGAGAAAAGTAGGTTAATTCAAATCTTTCGATATCAGGTAAAAAGTAATTATATTAGTAAAATATCAAAAGGCTGGTATCGAAAAAAAAGTATCATTACTGGTATTGTATCACTCCTAGTGCTAGTTTAGCATCTCCTAAAAGTGTAAGATATTAAAATCATTTCAAACTCAAAACTTTATATTTAGATATGACCATACCGCGGGACTTTTTTTATTTTGACCCTAACTCCCAAATTTAAGTGATTTTTTTTAAATTCCAGATTTTTCGAAAATGGCTCAAACGATTTTGATTAGAATAAATATATATGGACTAATTGACCTCCTAAATAACACCATATATCTGTGTTTTCGGTAAAAAAAATCGTTTCGGCTAGTTTACTGATGAGTGATTTTTTTTCAAAAACTTGAAATATTTTAAAACGAGCTTTAACGATTTGTTTCGAAATTGGTATCTTGGGCCTTAGGCCTAATAATTGTGTTTGTGGTCAAAAGTTGTTTAAGGGTATTTTACTGATGATTAATTTTTCAATGATAGTTATGATAAATTTATGTATGATTGTGTCATATCGTTTATTAATCAAGTACTTACTGTATTTGGTAGTTTTCGATGGGTTTGCAGATCTACTGTGGAAATTGATATATCGGGGTTTAGTAGCCCTCCGTTACCCCGCTAAATTGAGAGTTGACTATGATGTTTTTTTTATATTTATTACAATATGGTAGGGATGAGGATACCAGTTTATTAGAGGAAATGCACCTGAATGTGCGAGGAAAATCACATGTTAATTTCATTATTGTAAATTATTATAACGATTTGTGTGGGCTACTTAGTCTATACAGTACATATACATTAATTAAGATTGGTTAAAATGTTTTTTAAATCAAGTAATACATTCTTCTAAAATAAAATAGATACCACATTTAAACTCAAAACTGTATTTTTGGTATTTCCACTTTTTTTCTTCTTTCATTCCATTTATGGGTTACAGCAAATATAACCAATTTTTCCTTCTAGAAAATGTATGTCATTCATTTCTCATCCCTTTTCCAAATGATTATTAAACATGTGTTTACCTTGCACAATAAAACATGCCTCCATTGATGAATTAACACTCTTCATTTCTAAAATTTTCTCTAAAACAAAATTTAATGCCTCTATAGTTATATTTATAATATTTATTAGGTGTCTGGAGAAATAAAAATTTCCTCTGGAAAATCTGGAAAACACAGGGAATTTTGTAGTAAGAAAATAGTGGCAACCCTGTCTTTGGTGAACATATAGATTTTTTTTTTTGTTCTGTGATGTATATTATTACATTTATGCTCTTTAGTGGAATGTTTCTGCACAATATGTAATAATTATTTCGTTTCAAATATGTTACAAGCCTTGTGTAAATAAATACAATTTTAGGCAAAGGAGCGAGAAAGTCTGTGTGGTGCAATGTAACATTTATTTAAATCCATGATAAACAATCTTTTTTTAAATAACATAATGTTTATTGTTTTAGCAATTGAACGTGTTTATACAAAATCTTAATAATAATTTTTTAAGTGATAAAATCTCTCCTTAAAAATTTGATGGTGTGCCTTGATCAGTGTGCCATCAAGTGATGATGAAAGGTGGGACAAGATTATACATGTACTCTTAATCATGCTATAATAAAAGGGAAGCAAATAAATTAACTTAAGGAATACAGATCCAACTTTTCAGCTAGTAACAATGATAGTATGCCAAAATCATATGGAGCAACATTAATAAGGACTGTCTAGGTAGTGAATATCAATAATAACAGCACGTGTAGCCACCTAGTCTAACTACCTCCCGAGAAATCTGCTAGCCCGAAAGTTCTACCAATCCTATAGCAAGATTATAAAAAACATGAATCTATGGATATGTGTTATCAGGGATCCAGCACACACAATAATCCTCTTTACAATCCTCATGAATACAACCCAGCAGGGTATGAACTCACTTTTCAAAACTAACAAATCATGGACAGCTCATTGTTTTATGATGATTTAGCTTTTGAAGTACTTTCAAATTGTAAGTATAAAGGAAACCTTTATCGGCATTAAATAATACAATTACAAATGTGGGGTGGATATGAATTTATGTTGAATACCAGTCAAACATTTTCAGCTGAGGATTTGACCACAACACAAGGAAATATTTTTAATTCGAAGATACTTGACAGTCATTTTGACTTTTTTTTCTTGCAAGATCTTGCTTGCTATTGTAATTTATACATTTTAGATAAAGCTAAGGGGGCCAAATCTTAATAATTGTTCTTTTAAATAGTAGTATAGTTGATACTAAAGCTCACAAATGTGCTTATAACGTTAACAGTAGGCCTAGGTTTTTATTATGATTAGACGTAAGTTCAGTTCTGCCAATTATTCACTTAAGGGGAATGGACCATTGTAAAAAATGGTAACTCTCACGAATGACTTAATTTTTGGAAATATGCTAGATGTGGGTGTATACTCC